>MQTX01000230.1:95098-138989 GCA_009735665.1 Angiostrongylus cantonensis | reverse complement strand
TCACCTCCAACGATGCTTAATGATGTCGAATGCATGGCGCATCCCTCAGGGATTGATCAACACCGAGAGCTTTATCCTTTATCCTTTATATATATATACAACCTGCCTCGGAACTCTGTAACATGAGGGATCTCGAGCCTGGGTTAGTCGCCAGGATACGTGGCGTGAACCTAAGTGGCGGATAGGGAGTTAAAAGCAGACCAAAAGCGACCTTTGCTTCCCTGAGACACAGGTGGATCCAGGGATGGACTCCCTGTTTCTGCTGCGCCAATTTGGCACATACTTTCTGTATTATGCATGCGTGTGTGGGTGCGTTCTCGCTTTATACGGATTGTATTCTACGAGTCAATTCGGCCAAAAGCTTGCAATCAAGTGACAGGGAAGTATATGGGAGGCGGTTAGGAGTCGCCTCCAACAAAGAAGCTCCATGTCCACCCTGAGAGAGCCTGGCAAGCTACCAGTGAATATACCCAACCCCCACGTTGACAGCCAAGCAAAGTATACGTGGTTATCAAAATGCTAAGCACAATTTTAAAAAACAAGCCTTATTCACATGACCCCGAAAGAGCCCCCACTTTCGCAATGTTGTTTAGGACAAGTATGGAGAGGCTGCTGAAATCTGAAGGCCAATGGAAGCCGCCTGGATTACAAAGAACAATGGTAACGATCTGTACTTACGATGCACGCACACTTGCATCCGGGTCCTCGATAGAAGACTTGCCTATGCAAGCAAGAAGGGTAAGGTACAATGTCTTCGGCCTGGCCGAGATGGGACGATGCCACCCATTCAATGCCGTCTATGACACCGGCGAAGAACTGTTCCCCGCAGCATGCGACAGTAGAGAAGTCAACGGCGTCGACGTCCACGTCAATACGAGTTTGTCCATGATTATCGACCCATTCGAACTGCTTACAGCCGAAGTCGGACGTTTACGATTAAAAAGATGTAGATCAATACCGGCTTTGACAATCTTCGTCGTTTACACGCCGACATCAAACTAAGACGAAGAAGAAGAAGTCGAAGCGTTCTACATGGACTTGGAGAGGTTCTACAGAGAAGACCATACATTCTTCAAGGTAATCATTGGAGATTCCAATGCCAAAATCGGACCAAGGAGATCGTCTGAGGAACGTCACATTGGGACCCACGGATTAGAATGGAACGAACAGGGTGAGCGGCTCTCTGAGTTTGTCATGGCGACCAAAACCATCAATGGTAACTAGCAATTCCAGAAGCCTCACCGCCAACGATGGACGTGGGAATCTTCCAATGGAGAGTACCACAACGAATTAGACTACATCATAGTAAATAGGATGTTTTGCCTAATCGATGTCGCTGTTGTCCCAAAATTTTACGCGGGATCAGATCACCGTCTCCTTCGTGCAAGTTTTTATTTCTCTCGAAAAGGAGAAAAAGCCACTAAATCAAATCCAAAAACCGAAGTACCAGAACCGCCGTAAACTGGGAATTAATCAATTCATTAGTCGATTGTCGAGAAGATGCCGTTGCCGACAACATCGACGAGGAATACGATCGGCTCATTGAACACCTTCACGCTAGCACCATGAAAGCTGAGAGTTCGAAAGTCACCAAGAGACGTCTGTCTCCAAAACTCTCGAGCTGATACACCAGCGTTGAATCACACAAGCTGCAGACAACCGCGAACTAACGTCCAAACTTGCAAAACAATGCAGACAGGCAATAAAGGAGGATCTCAAAGAGAGAAGAGCAGGAGTAATGGAAGCAGTAATCCGAGATTCCAACTTACGTCAACCTGAATGTCCCAAAAAGTACTCACTTGAGTGTCGACATTTTGGCTTGTAGAACACTGTCTCTGGCGTTTGACTGTTGACGTAAATTGGAATCTCGTATTCCGTATCGCAGCTACATGATACTGGGTATTCTCAACATCACCTCCTGGTGCTGAGTGGTCTTACATGTTCTTCATATAGCAACCACGCATTTCGCTTCCTTCTACCGAGCACTGGAGGCATGTCGCATTCACATTGGCACCTTAAGGCTGATAAACAAACCCAAAGTAATCGGGTATATTGAGGCTGTTGGATGTCCATGGAGCATGAGAAATAAAGCCGTTCCCTCACAAATATCGTTTTCACGACATTAACTCGAAGTGCAATTTCTCCACAAACATTTTGAAAATCGATTAGCAATAGTTCCGCCTGACTCATGCTTGTTCTCGCAGGAACAATACAAACAGCGCAGCGGTGCGACCACTCTACTGTTTGTTATTTTTATTATTACATGAACCGCCGACCTCACATGTACTTCACTATGTGTAT
The DNA here is from genome assembly GCA_009735665.1 of Angiostrongylus cantonensis. Lineage (NCBI taxonomy): Eukaryota > Metazoa > Nematoda > Chromadorea > Rhabditida > Metastrongylidae > Angiostrongylus > Angiostrongylus cantonensis. The sequence continues at coordinate 136,688 of MQTX01000230.1, read as the reverse complement.
CTCAGTATTTCTCGTTGAACTTTTTGTTACTTATGGGTTTCGCTGATTTTTGAGAATTTCTTTGTTTTGTCAAGGTTATCGTTGAATGCTAACGAAGTCGATTCGTCTTGAAATACTTAGATGCCCATCTCAGAACGTTCCCAGCTGAGTCAGAGGGAGTGATGTTGTCCCGGTGAAGTTTAGTACGACTTCCCAACCCGAACGGATAAGAGTCTTGATACCTCTGCAGTAGGGCCGAGCCAACACCTGCGTGGGTTGGCCATCCGTTACTATCACTGCACATCCCTCTTCCTTGTTCCAAAATTATCAGTAACAAGTGACACAGAATAATCCTTGTTTCTTTAAGCTTTACTTGTTATCTCGAATACCTCGCGGTTCATCTGTAAAAGTTTTTCTTCCTGTTCTACAAACGATTTTGATTGTAACAGGTTGGTTGTTAAAATTCGATTTTATACTTTTCCTATATTCATCACTTTGTCTTTTTTTACAAAATCATATTTTCATAGCTAGGTTATTTTTTTCACTAGGACTCATGATATCGTACAGTCGTATAAATGACAACAAGCATCACTGGAGTGATGTCGTCGTTGGAGTCATCGTCGGTGTTTTCTTCGCTTTATATACAGTAAGCAATAAGCTTCGCCTAGTTTTAAAAGAATAACACTACAATCATATGTCTAGTGCCTTGTTGTGGCGAGGATGTTCAACGAACCTGAAGAAGAACTGCTACCATTTGGAAGACAGAAGACAAACTACGTCACTGGCAATTCGGCTACATCTTCAGATCAACTTGGAGCAAACCATTCCTACCCCGAAGAAATTTGAAGAAAAGTGAATAGCTCTGCCTTACTCGAAAAGTTAAAGGCTATACGTTTAATAATAAGTTCATTACTGTTCTCTCATTGGTTTAGAATACATTGTTGAACTGGTTTCTCCCAAATGATTATCCCCAATGATGTTTCTAACTTTACCCCTTTTTTCGACCATGGCAATGTATTTATAAGTAAAAGCTTGTTTCATTGTATTCACCTTACCTTGTTAATTATTCTATTTAAACTTTTCTCACACCCGCTATTCACAAAAGCTTTTGGATTTAGGTGTGAATTCGGCTTCCACCTGGGGATTTTGCCTTTCCTATGGTTAGTATATGTTGCCATTCGAGTAGATTCTTTCTAGAGCCTTGGAAGACCCATCAAGATGGAACTTCTTCAAGCTGCGCTACAAAGCAGGCAGAACGAGATGTTCGCTCGGATGAAGAAGTGCGCGACGAAGTAACATTTTTGTGCCCTGTATTTGGAGAATCACCGTTGGACAAGAATAATTGGTGGCCAATAGTGACACGGAGTAATATTAGGTCTAATGAAAAAATAGCCTTACAACGAAAATTCGAGAAACCAAAAACAAATTATTTACGCTTATGATGGAACTCATAATAGGGTTAATAATGGATCAAGAAAATCTAGGGTCACCGTACTTGAGGGCATGTCCATACCTGAGAGCGCGAGCTCACTATCAGAATTGGACCTGAAATTTCACCATCACAACCTATTTATAACTCAACCGTGCATAGTATCGCACGAAGTTTGTATGAACTTCAAAATTGGCTCCGCTATCAAGCTAAAAAGAAAATATCGAGTAAAAGTGAAAGTCAAAAGACGACGAGATTAACACTGTCTCCTATTCCTAGAGGGTTCTTTACATAGCAGAACCCTAACGAACAAATCGATTCAAAATTCCGCATGTTTTCGAACGCTGTTCCCAAAACCCCTATTCATTACCGCGGTAAAAGGTTTTTCTCTATACTCATAGCCCTGCAAAAATGTGGTGTGCGAGAAATTAGAAAATTAATGAATTCAAAGATTATTACGCTATCAGTTAGTGATAAGAGGGAGCGTTTGCAGTTGTTCCTCACTAGTTAGAAGTTAGATAACGGGGGAACATCTTAATGATGCTCCACTTCATCGCCCATCATCTGAAAAGGAATGCAAAAGACAGCACTGAAGACTTAACAGCCAATGGGTCAAACTGGCAAAGACAACAAGCTTAAAACCATTTATCATTTCGCATTATACAATAGACAGACTAACATGTTTCATCTTCAACCCACCATCCTTCAAAGTTAGACGCATTGTCAGCAGCGTAGACGGTCCAAGGGATAGAATAACATGTTTACAAGGTTAATGCTGCCAAGCTTCGTTAAACATATTCCAGAACACCTCAAGAACATCGATGTGTTCCTGGAACGTTTGTGTAACGCGTCTCCTATAAACGCGCACGTGATAGAGTGCTTCGACGTTTCTTCGCCTTGACATCGAATGCCTCCGCAATGCAAGCCATCCACAAAGTTCTTGTCGAACATGAAGGAGGAATACATATGCATGGCTCGTCTACTCAGCAGCTTATGGTTCTCTTAAAAGAGTGTCTAAACTGTTTGGTTTTCAGATGCTCTGGAAAATATTACGCTGAAATGAGGGGGTTAGCAATGGGATAACGGTTGCCTCCAATGCTTGCCATTGCGTTCATGTCTAAAATAGAAACCTCCGTGATCGGTCTCCAGCTGCTACCCCGCTGTGGATACATGGACAACTGTTTTTCCATCTTCTCTACTCAGTAGGAGATAGACAAATGTTTTGAGTTATTGAATGAGCAGTCAGAATACATTAAATTTATCAGGAAGAAACCGAAAGAAAATTGGCTTCCATTTCTCAACGTTCAAAGTAACTTATCAGATATCGATCACATGACAAAGTGGTATCGAAAACCAAGTAAGAGAAGCTTCATCGTTCATTTCCTCTGTTCCCACCCTTACAAATAGCGGGACGGTTAGAAACGTGATTCCAACAGCCACTTCTGTGTGCACAGTGAGTGAACTAAGGGAGGAATCGCGCGACTTGGTTCGGCAGAGGCCATCTCCATTGGCTACGAATTAGTAACCCTACGAGATAAGTCTAAAGGAGAGTGACGCTTCAAAACGCAATATTTCGTCGGAAGGAAATTCTGCTTATGTCGCACATTATTAGCAGTGAATTAGGTCTAGCTATAAAACGGTGCTTCAGAAAGGCAGGTCTAGAGGAATCGATACCGATCGTCGAAATACCACCGGATACTCCACGCCGTCTGTTAGTTCGTAACCGCTTGTATGCCTGCCTATGTGAAACACCAAATTCTGTAATTTGCCCTCACGGCAGGGACGGTGATTGCATGAGTTCAGGAACAATATATTTGCTTTCTTCTAATAGTTGCGAAAGTAAATATGTTAGCCAAACGGGCAGACCTTTCTGTATCCTCATAAAAAAACACCTAGATGGCATACGAAAGCAAAGATAAAGCACCCCACTAGGCATACAAAAGCATGGCGGAGATACAAATGAGATACACATGGGATACAAAAGCATGGCGGAGAGGATTTTGATTTAAAAGTCACTATCCTCGCACCGGATGCCAAAACACCACGCGCAAAATTATTGGGGATTTTTGGACAAATACCAAGAATCCTGGAATGAATAGCAGGGAGCAGTGTCCGGCAGTCACACGTGATCTAGCCACGTACCTTCGCATCGACTTTTGGTGGTGCATTCAATAACCATGTGCGACTCTAAGAGGCTGTTCTTACCTCTGTGCAAAACATGTGAAAAACGGTAGATTTTTCGAGCAGATGTTGATCATGCCATTACTATTCCGATTTTCATCCTTCTGCTTGTTTTGTTGATGCGTTCGGCACAGTAAATTGCGTATCATTGTGTCCTCTCCGAAGAAGCCGATACTATTGAAACGTTGGCTTTACCAGAATAAAGAATAAAGTAACACCTCGTGTTTGCTCAGCAAGAATATGAGTCTATTTCACGGAAGCTCGCTCAGGTCAACTTCCGTGCTTCTGCCGATGAAAAGTGAACACGTCACGTGTTTCACGACCACGAGAAACTGCACAGTTTTGTCGTTTGAAAACGCATTAATTGACCTCTTTTGGGCTTGTTGCTTTTAGGATTTCGCACGTTTGACAATCTAATGACCACCTTGTTTAGAAAGTGCAGCAATTTTCATCTGTTAGATAACACGTTGATAATAGTTTCATTAGAAAAGAAAACCAGTAAGTGTTCACAACCTTAACCGCTCTATTTTCTGCCTACTATTTTTAATGGCAGGGTATAATGCGAAATATAACTACAACGATGCTGAAATATTTACAAAACTCCGTACCGCAGGTGTCTGCTGTGGGGAACGAACGTGCTATTGTTCTTTCCGGGGAATAACTTTTTATTTACAGCCACTACCTTCAGATGAGAAGGGGGCAAAGCAAGAGCCTCAGTGATACAGTGGATAACACGCGAACCCATGACAAGGGTAATAGTGGGTTCGAATCTGGGCTGGCGTTTACGTTTTGCAAATGTCCCACCTTCTTTGTGGCTGTATCTCATGTATTACCTTGCCTTGAAAAAATTATGGAAAACAAATAAAAGTTAGACAAAGCGAGAAGAAGAGTTTATGCAGTTATAGATCACTAGATAAGCCTTAATATGCTAGATACTTCTTCAGCGGTCTTGGTCGGCTAACCTCAAGAATCGCTGCCATCCTGAAGAATCCAAAAGTCAAGGCGATAGATCTCCGGTGAACAACGGCAGGTAGTGCAATGTAGTAAGCACCTGTTAATGTTTTGGCGAAGTTTTCGACATTTCAATGTAAACCATGGTCGACCAACTCTCAACAAGAACTGAAGTTGACAGATCTTTGAATCACAGCCATATTTACACTAGAATTATCTACGTATACCTGTTAAAAGAAGGACACAAACAAACTGATAGAAATGCAAAGACTCGTATGTTTTATGAGAATGGACCGCCTAAGTTGCATCTTTATGGTGATTGTTTATCGCACGCGTCATGCATTTCTGTGATGATACGAATAGAGTCATGTGCATCGTATCACTAAGAACTGATCAACGTCGAGCTCCTTTTACAAATTTCACTCCTGCAAGACAGTACAGCCCAGCCTATTTGAACAGCCACTATAGTGCGCTATAAGTTTGTGTGTAACCGTTTATAATTGAGCAAATCTAATAGTTATGGGCTATCCAACGCCTTGCGTTGATATCTCACATGCCGTCACCATCACCTGTTTCTCTGACATTTACCACTCTTTTTGCCTTCAAAAACACTCTTAATTCATCGCTTGATCGACTTACTAACTAGAAATACTGTCCACACTTCTTTCCGGGTTCCCCCTTTGTATCGTTATCAGCTTTCGAGCACGATTCCGATATCCTCGTTTCCGATAACTGCACTCTGGCTTATCACCTCATAGCACTAATATGAGTGTATTGATTAATTGCTCCGTTTACCAACAACCCTAAGACAGTTGTTTGCTTATTTAATCCACCATTTTTCATAGATATCTATTTTTTCGGGGAGCTCATGAAGTTACGGTAGATGTTCAGTAAAGATCTAAAATACCGTATTGTTCTATAGGAAAGAAATCATAGGAAACAAGCCGAAGAAGGTCTTTCAACTCGAACAATATATTTCCTCCTCATAGCATGCCATCAGCTTGTCTCATTGTTTACAAGCCGGTTATTAGATACAGTTTCAAGCAACGCCTGAGAACATGCGAAAAGAAAAAGTGCCATTCTAATAGAGTTATGAGATGGTCCCACATCAATGTCGAGATAATAACTGATAATTTAGACACTAGGCTGCTTGAACATCGCTGCTTTGTTTGTGCTGCTCCTAATTCCATTTTTCCACAAACATTTCATTTATGCATGAAATCGGATCATCGCCATTTTGAAAGAGAAGCAACCAATAAAGAAGCACTCTAGAAGTTTTAATAGCTTACTGTGGTGCTATGAAGTTGCCAAGATTCCTACCTTTCCTATCAAGTAAGGTGATAAGAGTCCGAAAGAGTCTTATCTTAAAGGACCTTAAAACTCTTAATTAATGTGAAAATCCTATGCATCCGATACGATTTTTGTCCAATGGCAAGAATAACCGAGCAATGAAGACGATTTGAACTACATCTCATAGTAGTTAAAATTTTCTCTATAGTTTGTGACGAGAAGAAGCTCTGATTGTTGAGCTCATTTAACTGAATTACTAGATTTTTATTTGTTAAATATTTTAAGTGCGGTAATTTTTTTCCGGGAAGTCTTTTATAATCACACCAGAAATCTTTTTTTAATAGAGACCTTGGAAGCGAAGAATGTCGTATGTGCCTTGGCGCCGTAGTACTCCGTCATCGGTCAGGTTGGCTCTAAGCCTTCCTGAAAACTGTTATGTCATCAAAGCACTATTTTCACTAAGTTCACCATGCAGCTCAGCACCATCGTTTGACTTGAACTGATGTGACTAAGTCAGTAGTTGGCAACGAAGAACCAACGCAAAAAACTTCTGTACCACAATTTCGTCATATACGAAACAGCAGTACGACTCGCATATCGTTATTACTGTACGAGATCCCTCCTATCTTTTGTTTCGACATTTTTATACTATGTCAGAGAAGCGGCCTTTTGAACATTCTTATCAGAAGGAAAGAAGAGTGAGAGTTGTTCCTTCTGTCGCACTGACTATGTCAAGTGAGTTACTCTTTCCTTTCAAAGGCTGGGAAGAAGGGTTTTGATTTCACATCGGCCTTCCGTCCATAAGGTTGAGCGTAAAACTGAAAAGGAATTTATGCATAGGAATAAAGATATCTTCTAAACCTCCATTGAATTCAATGTCATTGTCTTTGTGATTATAAACCTTCTAAGTCTTCACTGTAAAGGCAAGAAACTAGATTTAATGATCTGGATTAATTCAATTGAATCTTAGTAATTCATTTCGCTGTTTCGCTAATCGATTACATACATTGTTTTCGGCCTTTTATTGATGTTCGTGTCCTAGAGATACGGTACCCAGTTGGTATGTCTCATCAGCTTCTCATCTTCATCGTGACATTGGTGTTGGCCCTCTGTTGGATTGACCCATCTAATGTTAGTCAGGTACTAACTATGTTTGACAAACTACATTATATTAGCCAGTATGAACAAGTAGCTTCAAACGGGTGACTAGGGAAAGTACTATTTATTGATTCTCCAGTGCAAAAAAGAGTAGTGCTAAGAGTGAGGGAGGGACTGAAATGTCTACAAGAACCTCGATTTTACTGATAGGTTAATGTTTTCCAAATGTAGTCGAAAAAGACTTGACCTTCTACTTGCCTTTACTATTGAACTTCTTACTTTACACCTGCTTCCTAACTCAAGCCATTTAGTGAAGTTGGTCAATTAGCCAAACTAACATTCCTTACTCTTTTCAGTAATTGCGGAAACAGCTGACGTTGACGTGTTCACTCTGTTTTTATCTAAATAGAACGAAAAATTTTTTACAGTGGTAGAAGGACCAAGCAAAGATGACGGGTCGCAAAGACTAACGTTAACGTTAAGAAGGCCAAAGTTAACGGAACCCAGTTTAGAAGCTACCGAATCGTAAGCTCTTGCTCTTGACAGTATTGCTTTCTTTAGAATTCAAGCAGCAATCAAAGATGTTCTCTGATTATCGAAGAAAACCGCTTGCCAACCGAGGAGGGACTACACCTACTTCTGGAGAAATCAGACGACAGCGATCTTGAGCTCGCGAAATATTCAAGGTGGAAATCAGATTGCTAATCTTGATTTGTTACGGCGTTTTATCAGCCATTCTTGCTATGTGCTACATTCTTCCCATATTTTTCCACTTAGGACTTCAAAGACATTTTGACTCAACTAGTTGCAGAAAAAAGCGACAAGTTTCACCGCAATCCTACCAAGATTACTTGGACAGTCTTGGCAAGGCCGACTATGACGTTCGGATTGAGGAAGGTATTGTCGAAAATAAGAGAACATAGCCACTTGCGAATTAATTCGAATTATCTGAATTTTAACGACCACGATGCTGAGCTATTTGCAAAACCTAGATCCCAAGTCTGATTCGAACCCGCGATTACCCTTTTCTGGTCTCCCGTGTTGCCCACCGCACCACTGAGCCTCTTGCCCTACCATTGTCTCAACCAGTTTCCTACCTAATATAAAAATAATGATCCGAGTTTCCTCTTCTTGATGAGCAGATTGAGGTGGTTGTACGACATCCATTCCGCACTAGCTAACGTTTTGGTGTATTTCACCTTTTTGAGAGCCAGAAAAAGTCAAATTGATACGCAATCTACAAGCAAAACCTCCGAACCCCAACAGAACAAGCAAGGAGCCTAAATTTCAATCATATGAGAAATAGTTTCCTTCTTTCCCTTCATTGATGAAGACCAGTCGTATAGAGTTTAAATGGGTGAGAAACGTGTCTCTCGCTGATCAAGAGATGAGCATGGAACGTGACGTAATAAGACACTCTTCGTTAGAGCTTATTTTGGATTAATAGAATTTATCCAAAACGTCTGGATACAACTTTTTCAAACACTGTATAAACTGTTTGCCTTGTAATTCCAAGCAGTATTTTACATTTAGCCCCTGTGTGGGTAATATGCTTCCCACTTAGCTTTCGAGTTCTTTCTGTTAGTGTTATAAATGCGTTTGGCTGAGTAGGTTGCGTATGTGATTTTGAATCGAAGGCTGAAATCCGGCGAAGAAGGCGCAACCGCCGAAATACCAACCAGTGTTGTATAAATCTCTTTATTAATAAGTTTTTAAGTTAATAGTTAAGTTAATAAATTCTAAATAAATCTTATTAATAAGTTCCTATCTGCACAATAAAAACAACAGTGAATTACTGATCAACGCCAATATTAACAGAAAATCGGTCATCCTGAAAATCTAAATTTTGTTTCCAATCTTTCTTAGCTCTGTTCGAGAAGCATGAAATGCAAAAGTCTTGGGTGTAATTCCTTAGGGATACATCATGCATCCATTTCCATACGTACTATCTTATAAGTGCCAGTGTTTTCTATCTTCTCATAAATGTCTGGTATTGCACTAATTTGCCGACCAATGATGGGTGCGGTTTTTGTTGGCCGTGGACGCAGGATTGAACGAACGACCATAGTTGTATTGCAGTGCGCCACTGACCAGTGGCGTACATGGATCTTTTACTTCATTATTTGGTTCATCAAGCACATTACATGACAAAGGTTGGCAACAACTGTGCAACCAATCATTCCAACACTGACCATTTCACTATCAGCAATTTGAATTCCAATTAATTCCAAGCAATTAGGTCTTTCGCAATAAACAATTAACTATTTTCAACTCATAAAAAGTTGTCGATTAAGCGATCTCTAAAAATTTCGACTTCCTGTGCAAATTGTTTAATCGCAATCTAAATGCTACTATTTAGGCATAACTTTATGTAATTTCATAGGATGGCAAAACATTCTCTATCCGTTTGGCGCATGGGTGATGGATGCACAACTAATGGGTCAAGCAGGTAGAGAAACGCAGACCAATCTCGGTTTCGATTGTCCATTCTTTGGATTTCGGTAAATTTTGCTGGCAATTTTAAATAATTACTAATGAATGAGCTCCACCAAAAAATTGAACTTGAGCAACCATCTATCTGACTGCTTAGTCTGGAAGTCTTCGATCTCCCTAATACAGGCCTCTCTCTCAATAGACCAGCGGCTAACAAACGAGTACGAAGCTTTTTCTTGGCAAGTTTCTCGGCGGGTTTCTTAGAAGGCGCAATGACAATTCGAGCTGCTTTTCGTCTTTTCTATGGCTTTTCGTCGTGCCATCCTCGTGTTTATTAAATGCTCTGGATGCTGTGATACTGGAAGCTTTCCATTTCATGCATCATTTCTGTTTTACTAGTCCCTCTTACTATTCATAGGGGTCACCTCTTACGGGATATGGGTCTCATCAGCTTAGCACGACCAAGTCAAGCCGGTATCTCGAAAGAGAACATCACGTTTTACGCCTGAAAGGATTAGTGGCTACCTTCCAACGGTGTCATCAATTTAGAACAGCTCGATAATGTTTTTAACTATTACCTAACCACGTAATCTCGTAGCTAGACAAGCTCACGTACAAGATGTGGAGGTTGGGTCTTGCTAATTGGGTAAAATTTTATACCAAAACCACAGGATAATAAGTGCGAGATATTTTCAAGTGATTGTTACATACCTGTAGTCCAGAACTTGTGGATTAGAACATCTGAACACCCTGCATTGTGTACAAGGCCATCAGCAATGATGATAACGCTGTTTTGTCACCATAAGCTTATTTTGGGTTTTTTAAATGCTCCGAAATGGTTTTGTAAGATCCTAGCCAATTCGGCACCTAATGCAATGAGTTTCAAAGGTAAAAGAAACACTTCGGGTCTTAAATCATCTCATTCAATGAGAACACAATGCCGTTGTTTAAATCATAGTACAGCATCCATATAATGCTGAACGCATAGAAGCACAGTCTCATGTCTTTAAACACCTAGAACAAACGTTGACAGAACTTATACATGAATATTCATGTCATACTGTATTGAGTAAAGCTATGTTCACCCTAACACATTCAGATTTAACTATACCTTTGTCTATCCAATGGGTATGATTTCATTTGAACCACCACCATTCACTACACCTCCGTGGACGTTTCCGAATCCTACGTGGCCGAAGCAAAGAGTGAGTGAACGGCTTCGACATACTAGCGACTTTTATTGATTTTTGTCGCGTGTTATCGCATAAGCATAGTACGTAGGCTACTGTTCCTTAAATCTATGTTGACTATTGCTTTGTACAATCTTTTCACGTTTTTGAGCCTCCCTGAAGAGATCGAAACAAACCAGATTGCACTCTTAAAGCCGCATGTTGCGAAATATAATTTCTATAATGCTGAAATACTTGAAAACTTCGGACCGCAGGTGCCTGCGGTGGAGAACGAACGCGCTATTGTCCATTCCGGGGATTAATGCGTTCACCGCCACACCATGCGGGCCCCTCGTTTCACCTGTCTCTCAGCTAGTTCCATCGATCTTTTGCCATCAGCAATCGCCTGTCAGCGAGATCGGAACTAGCTGAGAGACATGCGGGACGAAGGACCCGCATGGTTTGGTGGTGGATGCATTGCCCCCCGGAAAGGATAATAGCACTTTTGTTCCCCACCGCAGGCACCTGCCATTAAAAAGAATACGCAGTAAATAAAAAGGTTAAGATTATCTCAGCATCATTAAAGTTATATTTCGCAGTATACCCAGCCATTAAAGAGAGTAGGCAGTGCACAAAACGGTTAAGATTGTGATCATAACTAAAAAGCGTCAGCTTAATTGGATTCATTTCCGATTTGGGCTTTCCAGATCAAACTTTAGATAGTTCATACAAATTTTTACGATGCTGTTCTTAAATGAAAAGATCATGAGTCCCGCTCTTTAAAGTAGAACGAGTGCTTACTGTTTTCTTCTCCCAATTCCCCTCAACGACTTCTATAAATTTTCCCCGCCTGAGTCCATTGCGTTGTATTAGATTGTCCTATCCGCAACTTTGACATGTTTCACTTAAAAATTCAATCGCACCACCCTATAATGAGCATATGTCGCTGATAACTTCACTATTAAATATTAGGATCATGCTTTCATTGCACCGTTCTATGCCGATGCTATGTACCAGTGGATTGGCAACACGAAGATCAGCAACACGTTCTATCGTAGTGTTCATCGGCCACGGGTATGTTGTAGGATTGGCTTCTTTCCGAATATTTCCGTTAAAAGCAATAAATCAAGTGCGACAGATCGAGGTAGATCTTTAGGACTTTGTGGTTAATAGTTTAAATCCATGAATAGTGATGAAGTGATCTTTTCAAGCACAAAAATGAATTGAGGTTTTAGTTTGTCCTTCCTGATTACATAACTAGTGCTAAACTAATACTTAGCATTAGAGTAAAACAATGAAGTATTATTTTACTTTGCTCAACTAGGGTCACCCATCAAAGATTTGTTGACGGAACCATCACTGCTTGCAAAATCATCAGAGATCATTCAAACTACTATTCGTTTAGAGCTCGACTCATTTATGATCTTCCTGACTTCTAAAATGAGTTCTTTATCTTTTTGGGAGCGCAAAAGTTGAAGAACACGTTGAACATCACTAAATAAGTGGAAGTTATTTATGACAGGTGTTATCACTTTAGCTTTCGCCGTTTGATAATATTGCGGCATGCGCTGACTAAACGATCGAGACAATGTGCATTGGTTGGAGTTTCAAAGTGAAAAGAAACAACGGAAACTCAACATATTTCGACGAAAAAATCCCTGAGCAGTGGAAAAGTACGAATTCCGAATCTTCAATGACACATTCTCGAATTAGAGTCAAGAACCACGAGCCATACTAAAACTCAGGAACGCAGGTGTCTGCGGTGGAAAACGAACGCGCTATTATCATTTCCGAGGACTAACGCGTTCATTGCCACACCATGCGGGTATTTCGCTTCGCCTGTCTCTCAGTTACTTCTGTCGATTAGCATCATCAGCAATAACCCGTCAAAGGAAGCCCAAATCGGTAACAAACCCAGGTAGGCCGAGGCTCTAGTCGAAATCACAATGTTCACTTTCTATTAACGGTTGATGGATGATTGCTGCTGACGCTGATCGATAGAACTAGCTGAGAGACAGACGAAACGAAGGACCTGCATGGTGTGGTGGTGAACGCGTTAGCTCCGAAAAGGGTAATATCGTTTTCGTTTCCCACCACAAACACCTGCATTCCGGAGTTTTTGCAAATATCTCAGCATCATTCTGGTTGTACCACACGTAATACCTTACCATGGAAAATTGTAATAGGAAGTAAATAAAAAGTTATCATCATGAATCATATTTTTGCAGAATGGTTAGCTTCCAAATGTCCAATAACTTTTTTATCATATTTTGAATAGTCACCTGTACCACGAATGATTCCTTTTATCATCGAGTAATTCGACCTGGCAACAATAAACTTTGTGCGTTTCCGTCACATAGATGAGTCCTCTGGAACTTGCACTTGGTCAAAAGTACTGACAGGATCATATTTTTGGTAGGACAGTATTTTTTGCGCTTTTTTGTGAAAACACATCGTCAGCAACTTGCTAGCCTATTAGATGATAGCGAAGGTCTATTGCTATCTGGGCTTCCGAATTGAAATTTTGTGCACTCTTTCCTTGAATGACGCTTTTGGGCGGAACAACCATTGTTGCATATTGAAGCTCGAAATCCAGGAAAAGTTTCTATCCACGGTGGAGGCTGTGAACCACTGGTGGGAAATTTTATTGGTACTGTTGAGGAATTCAGCTTCACAAAAACACATATCGCTATAACGAGAACGCGCCAAGCAGAGATGAAGTGAAAGTGACATCATCACTCGACGCAAAATTAGACCAAACTTCAGCGACCATTGTGTCGGTTGTACGCGTACCTTTCATCATTCTGAAGGTGGTATGGCTTCTATTTTCTCCACGTATGCATAGTTTGACAAAGTACTCAGAAGAAAAGGGCTGCTAAAAGAAACGTTGACGATGACAGTTTTAAAACTCATCGTTTAGAAATTTTTTGCTAAAATTATTTGATTTAGCTTGATGACGACGAAGTGTACAATATTAATCCGCTGAGCAACAGCGGTTTTAATCAAAATCAGAACCTTTATGGTCAGCAACAGCCTCAAGCGATCCGCACTCAGTACGGACAGGCGCCGAACATTAATCCATTGTATGGTCAACAACAACAACAACAACAACAACATGGTCAGGTAAGCTATGCTGAATACAGGCTGAAGTCATCGATTCATTGAAATTGTTGATTTACCACCATGTATATTCTGCATTCACGACAAGAATAAGGATGAGGGATGCAGCATGCTATTCGCTTCATCAAGCATCATTAGGGGTGACGGAATGTCTGCTTGGCCTGTACATTGAATAGCCATGGCCGACCGGTGTATCGAGTCGTGCTGCCATCCTCGCAGACAGGTTAGGTGCCAATCCGCTGACCTGCTTAGAGACCCTCGGGCGCGGGATTGTACCCATGTATATTGTAGACCGCCTCTAGCCTCTAGTAGAACTCTACTGCACTAAGCGCATCCCGTCATGAATAGAACTGCAGACAAACCTAATACGGCTACCGCTAACGCATTGAGAAGAAAATTCATCCGTTCGAAAAAAGCAAAAAAGCATTAGCCTTCATTATCTGTCTTTATTGCACTATTTTAGAGTTCGATTTATGGACAGGAATACAATTACCAACAAATTCGTAAAAAGCGACAAATGCCCGGACGAATCAGTCAGCCTGGAATGGTAGTCGATCCTCTACTTCTCGATAAGATCACACAAGACGTACAGGTAGGGCAAAATAAATGAAAGCAGCTAAACAACACTGTTTACTTCCTGCTGCCGTTTACTGTACTGCCAACCTCTTTCAGAAACCTAGACAAAAGCTACAAACTACCATTTTTCTCTGCAACTTGACATAAACTGGCGGTTCTTGAGACGCAACTTTTTTTTGTCCTCTAGTAGACTAACTATCCTGGAAGTCGAAATGACCGAAGGGGCTTCTTCCCTTCCGCAGATATAAGTGGAAGAAAAAACAGTGCTAAGCAAAGTTGTTAATTGCAATCAACATATGACTTACCCTTAAAGCACATGCAGTATAATATCTAACCGTAGTGAGGATGCTGAGACTAAATACTAAAGTGAGCAAAAAATTTTTTTATCCCGCTCTGCTACCGTATACGTTAATGCTCCTATTAAAGGACGGATATACCGGGGCTAACGGATGGCGAGCAGAGCACGCGTTCATCGTCACGTGGTATAGGGTAGGTTTTTTTTCCTGAAGAATGCTTAAGAACCAAAGTAATTAAGATGTGAAGTGTTTCTATTTGTTCTACTTACTTGGTTCTGTTCAACTTTCGAAAATGTGAAACACTCCACGAAAACTTAGGTTGTTGTTAATTTCCATAGAATACAACAAAACTTACGTTTGCAAAACTTAGACCCCAGACCAGATTCGAGCCCGCGATTACCCTTTACGAGAGCTGCCACATTACCCACTGCACACTGAGGCTCTCGATTTCGGCTTTCTACCCTGTTGTGAAAAATAATAGGCAATAATTAAAAAGCTGAAAGCTTATGATTTTGAATAGAGCCTCAACTTAACTGGATTCAATGTCGATTCGTGCTCCCTAGATAACTCCCGTTGATGAGCGATTGCTGATGGCATCGTTTGGATAAAAAGACTACAACACTAGTAATGGCACATTCATCTCTCTCATTGTTCAAATGGTAAGCAAATACATCCAAAAAGCACTTGACACCGATCATTACGTTGAAAAGAATATATTTTCTGTGATAAAACACAAACTTTGCTTATTTGATGGAGCTAAAATTAAGAGACCAAACGGATAAAATCGAAAGGAATAATGAAATAAAAATCGATTCGTGCTCCCTAGATAACTCCCGTTGATGAGCGATTGCTGATGGCATCGTTTGGATAAAAAGACTACAACACTAGTAATGGCACATTCATCTCTCTCATTGTTCAAATGGTAAGCAAATACATCCAAAAAGCACTTGACACCGATCATTACGTTGAAAAGAATATATTTTCTGTGATAAAACACAAACTTTGCTTATTTGATGGAGCTAAAATTAAGAGACCAAACGGATAAAATCGAAAGGAAACATTAAATAAAAGTAGGAAAAACTGAAGAAACCTAAAAATCTACTTCAGATGGCGTATGGTGGAGCTCCAAGAGCGCTTGATGTTTCACAGTTCGAACACGTCAAGGATTGGCAGAACACCTTTCAACTAGTAGTAGCGAGCGATGAAATTAGGTAAAACCAAAACAAAGAATAACAGTTACTAAAAAACGAGTCGATTGTGAGGGTCTGCACTTATAGAAGTTAAAAAACCCACTAACTACTTATTATTTCAGAACTTTCGCGATTTTCAACTACGCTCGACTGAATTGGACTACTAGCAACGAGGCTGGTGGTCAGTAGAAAAAAGAAGCTAGGAGAACTGCAAACTTTCACAGATACCCAATTTTTTCATCACTGCTCTAGGCGAAAACTTCAGGGCTCAACGGATTCGGAGGAAAACAGGCCGCCGTTGCAGGCTTCAACGGTGGAAACGGTACCGGCTGGTACCAATTACCGTATTCCGGCCATGGTATGTTTCTCGAAAATCATTCGCTTTTGTTTTGTTATTTTACACTAATAAACCCTCCTATATTCATTGTTAGTTACAAGAATAAGCCAAAAATAGGTGCGAATATGGCTTACTACACCTATGGGTGCGGATACGGTTTACTACACCAATGGTGCGAACTGTGGTTTACTAGAGCTATGAGAGCGAAATCCACGGATCTCCCTCATATGAGGGATCTCCAGCCGATTTCACGCGGGAATTTCAAATAGCCGCTAAATTCAAAAACCGATTTTCCAGAACAAACATAAACTGGGACTTATCCAATTCATCAGTTGATTAGTTGCGAGGCTACGTGACGCGTCTCAAGGTGGCGGATAAGGCATCACGCTATAAAAGCGAACTTTGCTCCCTTGAGGCGCAGATGGACCCAGGGAATGGACTCCCTGCTTCTGTTGCGCCGATTTGGCACATAATTTTTGTATTTGCTAGACGTATTCATGCGTGCGTGTCTGGGTGCGTTCTCGCCTATTGCTGACTGTATTAACGAGTCAATTCGGCCAAAAGCCTGCAATGAAGTAACAGGGAGGAATGTGGTAGGCGGTGGGAGTCGCCTCCAACAAAGAAGCTTCATGTCCACCACGGGACAGCCTAGCACGCTACCCGTGAGTATATCCATCTCTACGTTTAGAACCCAGCAAGCTATACGTGGGCATCAAAATGCTAAACGCAGAAAAAAACGGGACTCATTCCACTAACTCCAAAAGAGCCCCAATTTCGGAGCGTTGGGTACGAAGAGTGCGGAGAGGCTGCAAATATCTCAATAGCAATGGAAGCCTCCTGGATTATAAAGGAAGGCCTGCTCATGGAAGCAAAAAGGACAAGGTACGACGTCATCGGCCTGACAGAGACGAGACGACGCCACCCATTCAACGCCGTCTACGACAATGGAGAAGAACTGTTCCTCGGAACATGTGACAGTAGAGGACTCGGTGGCGTCGGCATTCTCGTCAACACAAGTTTGTCCATGAACATCGAATCATTCGAGCGGCTTACAACCCAAATCGGACGTTTACGATTAAAAAGATGTGGGTTGATTCTGGCTTTGACAGACTTCGTCGTTTACGCGCCGACATCAAACTACGACGAAAAGAAGTCGAAGCGTTCTACATGGACTTGGAGAGGTTCTACAGAGAAGACCATACATTCTTCAAGGTCATCATTGGAAATTTCAATGCCAAGATTGGACTAAGAAGAACGTCTGAGGAACGTCAGATTTGGACCCACGGATTAGAAAGGAACGAACAGGGTGAGCGGCTCTCTGAGTTTATCATGGCGACCAAAACCATCCATGGTAACTCGCAATTCCAGAAGCCTCACCCTCAACGCTGGACATGAGAATTTCCCAGTGGAGAGAACCATAACGAAATAGACCACGTCATAGTAAATAGAAAGTTTTGCCTAACCGACGTCGCTGTTGTCCCAAAATTCTACACGGGATCAGACCACCGTCTCTTTCGTGCAAGCTTTCATTTCACGCGGGAATTTCAAATAGCCGCTAAATTCAAAAACCGATTTTCCAGGACAAACATAAACTGGGACTTATCCAATTCATCAGTTGGCTGTTGAGAAGATGCCGTTGTCGATAACATCGACGAGCAATACAATCGGCTCATTCAACATCTTCACGTTAGCGCTATGAAAGCTGAGAGTTCGGAAGTCACCAAGAGACGTCTGTCTCCGAAAACACTCGAGCTGATACGCGAGTGTGGAATCCCACAAGCTGCAAGCAACAGCGAGCTAACGTCCAAACTTGAAAAATAATGCAGACAGGCGATAAAAGATTTTAAAGAGAAAAGAGCAGCAGTAATGGTCAAAGCTGCAGAGGCTCGGAAAAGCATTCGCCTTGCCCACCGAAGCTTCGCCAATTGCAAGACCAAGATGATTGCACTCCGACGCCCAGACGGAACAATAAAAGCGTCCAGAAAGGCAATGGAGAAAATCATCCACGATTACTACTCAGATCTCTTCGATAGCCACGTCCATCTCCCGTCCTATGAAATAAAAGAGGATGGATATGTTGTACCACCGGTTCTCCCTTCCGAAATCCAACATGACATTTCGTCGGTGAAAAACCGAACAGCACCAGGGCCGGACAGAATAAGATCAGAACATCTGAAGAACCTTCCGCCAGTCCTCATTAACGCACCCATGTCGCTTGAAAGAGTGGCCGCTTAGTGGATTTTGAACGTTCTTGGGACTCGCTGAGCGTCACATCTTTATTTTTCAAAACCGACCATCATTTAGCGAAAAATGGAACAGCACCAGGTCCGGACGGGGTAAGACCAAATAACCTGAACAACCTCACGCCAGTCCTCGTAAACACAGTGGTTCTGCTCTTCACAAGTTACCTATCTGAATGCAAGCTCCCTACTCAGTGGAAGATTAGCAAGACACTGTTATTGTTCAAAAAGGAAACCACTACGATTTCAGCAAATATCGCTCAATCTGCTTCTTGTCTGTCGTCTACAAACTTTTCACTCGTGCTTTCCTAAATAGGATTGACAGGCCGATGGACGAAGGACAGCCATGTCAGCAAGCAGGGTTTCAAAAAGGATTTAGCACGATGGACCACATCCACACGATAACAAGGCTCATTGAAGTTTCGCGAGAGTACAAAAGGACGCTCTGTCTCACTTTCATTAATTTACAGAAGGCCTTCGATTTAATTGAGATAGAAGCAGTCATGGAAGACCTTGATAGTCAAGAAGACCTTACTAAGTACATAAAGATTCTTCATAACCTGTACAAAAATTCCACAACCAAGATATCACCATTCTACAACAATATTAACAGTGACGTCAAAAGAGGAGTTAGGAAAAACGATACCATCATCTCGCCAAAATTATTTACCACCACCCTCCAAAACGCCATGCTAATATCGGAATGGGATAATATGGGAGTGAAAATCGATGGTGGGCAGTTACATTACCCACTTTGCTGATGACATCGTCCTTATAACAACAAACGTTAGCCAAGTTGAACGAATGATTGCCGACTTTGATAAAGCCGGTAGAAAGACTAGTCTTCGACTAAATCTCAGAAGACGATGTTCACGAGAAACGGATTGGTTTCGCATGCCCCATTTACGCTCAACGGAATTAATATCTCCGAATGCTCCAGTTACATCTACCTAGGTCGGAAAATCAACAAGTTGAACGTCTTACCTCCAGAGTTGAGTAGAAGGAAACGAGTGGCTGGGGAGCTTTCAACAGTATCGAGGATGTAGTCAAGAGAAAAAAAAAACACGCGGCTCCGTCCCCACCTTTTCCTCTCAACGGTACCTCTATCCCTAACGCATCCATCGGAAACCTGGTCGCTGCGTAAGCAGGATGAAAGATCAGTTAGCGTTTTTGAACGCGCTTTCGAAAGGACGATGTTAGGCGTATTCCACGTCGCACAAGTAAGGGAGGGAATCCGAATCTTCTACCTGCGTCACCAATCAAAAATCACAGATGCCGTTTTGTAGGCCAAACAGTCGAAGATGAGGTGGGCCGGACACTTAATAGGCATGAATGACAACCGATGGAGAAGGGCCGTTGGTGATTGGATTCCACGAGATGTCAAACGTACTGCAGAAAGACCACCGATCCAATGGTCAGAGTTCTTCGCGAAAAGCCTAGAAGAAAGATATGATGTTCGACGAATTTCTAGAGCGAGCAGGACCCACTGCACTAGTCTTTCACGTGACAAGGAAAAACGGAATGTTTACTGGCGCCAGCTCGACTCACTGGACAATTAACGGAACTGCTGGTGATACAGGTGTTGGCTGCGAAGTGTAGCTTACTACACTTATGGGTGAGTGTGGCTTACTACACCTATGGGTGCGAAGTGTGGCATACCACTTCTATGGGTGCGAGTGTTGCTTACTACACCTATTCCGAAGAGTATCTGATAGATTTGGAGATAAAGGGAGCTTCATGAACCACTGCTCTTTTCTAGCAATCGTCTCCTGTTTTTCCTTACTTATTTTGTTTTTGCTTTCTTTGTCTAGTTTTCGGTTGATTTTAGGACGTATATGGAAACTCGGTTATTTTTCGAATGTGCTTACACCGGGAAGATGGATACATCGTATCGATGAAGTGATTATACCGGCCGGGTGCACAAATGCTTCCACTGGTTCATAACTTTTGAATAATACAGTGAGGTGCTCAGAGTGGTCTGTATGCTTCAGGTACCATGATCACTGCACCGCCATGGGGTGTTATGCAAGGCGGCATGGCCATCAACGTATCTGGTCCATGTCTCCGGCCTAACGATAATGTCAAGGTTAGTGCTTGGAACTTGATGCAAAGTGGATAGCTTATTCATCCCGTTCTATCATGGTCTTTTGATTACATCTTTTGAGAATAAATTATTGAGAATAATTATTGGTCTTTTTCTTAAATGGGAGGAAAAATGTTATGCAAAGAGACAGTGTTCCCAAATCATTGCGAACTGCAGAACGCATCGATTAAATAAGAACTTCGACCAATGATGAAGTGCTTAATTTCATTGAGGTGTTCTGCACAGTGAGGCACCAATTTCAAGAGAAAATGCCACGCGGGTGTTTTTCCGTAACTGTCGTGAACAACCTCGAGTTTGGGTTACAATAGTTTATAGTAGTAACAACTGTACAATAATAATATCTGGTATGGGATTAGGTAGGTGTATATGAGCGAGATTGAAATGGGAACAAGCGATGCAATTGAAAGAAGTGAGGTGGATATCGGAGTCGGAGCACTGAGGAACTGAGGGACTGGATGAATACTGCCGCACGCTACTAGCACTTGAAGACGAAGCTCTGTCCTCTCCATGTCTTCTGTAATGGGTGGAGCTTTGCCAGAGGGAACTAAAGACAGTGTTTAGAGAGAGGTTTTAAAGATTTTCTTACTAGCACAATCTGATGGGGCTGCATATGAAAGGGCGCAGCTGCTCGTTCGGAAACTTCTTTGGGATGGCAGATGCTGGAAAGTACATTCAGCTGACTGCTGCTGATTCAGTGCCCGAACTGTCGGACAAAGAAGAGCAGTTTGTTGAAAAAAAGTTGTAGAATCCCTTTCCAGCTACCTGCGAGGCAATTGCATGAGATAGTGGCTAAGAGGCAATTAAGAGAAGATGCGAAGATAGATTCAAGATGGTTACTACAGGTGGACAAGAAACACATACCAATATAGAAAATAGAAACAAAATCACCGGACACAGTATTCAAAATGTTTTACATAAAGAACGTTCCAATGTTGATGAAGAATGTCTTCTATAGACGGACTAATCAGGTTACCAAGTTCTTTTCAACTCTCGTCCAACTCAGGTCTGCAGCGATCGAGAAGAAACGGTGTTAACAGCTAACACCACCTCTACGAGCTGCCTTACTCTTTTATGTTCTGAGAAACAGTACCAGTATAAAAATGTTGCTTAGAGAGTGATGTCTTTTGGACTCATTCACTTCGGTGGTACTTTTCCCTTTCCAGCCACCTGCGAGGCAACTGCATGAGATAGTGGCTAAGAGGCAATTAAGAGAAGATGCGAAGATAGATTCAAGATGGTTACTACAGGTGGACAAAAAACGCATGCCAATCTAGAAAATAGGAACAAAATCACCGGACACAGTATGTTTTTTATAGACGGACTAATCAGGCTACCAGGTTCTTTTCAACTCTCGTCCAACTCAGGTCTGCAGCGATCGAGAAGAAACGGTGTTAACAGCTAACACCACCTCTACGAGCTGCCTTACTCTTTTATGTTCTGAGAAACAGTACCAGTATAAAAATGTTGCTTAGAGAGTGATGTCTTTTGGACTCATTCACTTCGGTGGTACTTTGAACTTAATATCAACGGGACCTTCTGATTATTTACGTCTGTACCTTGTAAGAGCGGATACTTACCGTGGCCATTCCGTAGTGAGAAAACTTGTGAAGGCTTCTTCTTGTTCTAGAATCCTTGGAACACATTTCGTAGCCTCAGGATTAACCAGGAACTAGGAGTCATCACATGAGTGACTGAGAGGTGCCCATAGGAATAAATGAGCATTTTCAGCAACAACTATGCTCTTGTTCTACATGTATAAAGTCAGCAGACTCGTAACCGACCCATTAGCTAAGTAGTAGCAGAAACACAGTTAAAGCCGTTTGGATTTATGTTATTTGAAATCCGCACACGAAACACTTTAACGATTTTGTGACTTCAACCTTGTTACTAGTTTTTTCTCTTAAAAAAACCTCTCTTTGTTAAATTTTAGGTGAATTTTGAGAATTGGCAAACTGACTGCAAACGTTTGAACCGAGTAAGAGCTCGTTGTGTAATGCCGATGTTTCACAGGATTGGTCTCGTACCAATTCGTATGAGTCGTGATGGCGGGCAAAGTTTTCCGTTTTACGGCAAGTTCTATGTTGGTGAGTGAATGCACTGCCTACGTCCTTTTCGAGTACTGCCCACCTTCTCGTGTTTCTCTAATTTCAGTAGCGCCAGACCGTGCTCCAGCAGGAGTGTCGTTGAAGGACGATGTCGACAACATATACAATCGATGGTTGGCGATCTAATGAGATGCAATTATTTGTTTATTACTGTTTTTTAGCCTACGGTTATCTATGTTTATTGACAGGTACCAACCGTTTGCCGAAGCACTGACGATGAATTGGCAAGCGCTCAACTTAACGTACAACTACGGAGCCAGGGTGGATATTAGCCTCTTCGGTTACTGGGAAGATGCTGATCGGTGGGGCTATTCACTTACCGATTTTTTTTGTAGCACGTTACTCTTTAAGGTCTCATTTTGCGCAAATCGACTATTTGGCTAGAGGAATACCAAACACTGGCTCATACACCTTTAATCCTCCTTCATTACAAAGACAAACACTATTAAAAGTCAGTTTTCTTCCAAAATTTCTTGATCGTACTACATTGAAGCCGAAAGGAATTGAGATAATATTTCTGTTGCAACAAGAACTTTGCTGATACAGTTCCCATGTTCGACTTTCTATTAACCTCGGCATTGGAATATGAATGCGTAGTTTTATTGTTCAGCAATCGCGAGGTTGTTATACAGCATACATTTACTTCCATAGAAAAGAACACAACACAATACAACACAACAGTAGCTGACGTTTCGGCAGTATCGCCTTCTTCAGAGCCTGGAAGGGTATGCTGATATACAATTTATCACTTCAAGTGTTTGGCCTAATAAATTGTATATCCGCATACCATTCCAGGCTCTGAAGAAGGCGATACTGCCGAAACGTCAGCTACTGTTGTGTTGTATTGTGTTGTGTTCTTTTCTATGGAAGTAAATGTATGCTGTATAACAACCTCACGATTGCTGAACAAGAAAACTACGCATTCTGCTGATACACTTAGAAAAGCCATCCTCTTATGTCATGCAGACCATAGCACTTCTTTCTCTTGTTTCATTGTCTTGCAATCGTCATCTATGAAACTAGATTCCGCTGTGGCGTTGAGACTCTGTCGCCCTACTTCGTCGTTAATACGTGGAGTTCAAGAACACGATTGCCTCTGAAATCCGGAGAAAACCTTGTAATGGACCATGACCAAGTCTTCATCGCAGGTAGTCGCCGGACCTAATGAATAGCAGGAAGACTTCTTGGAATTCCAAGATACCTGCGTTAGAGCGTTGGCAGATCTTCATCACTGGCAGCTTGCAGCCGTCTCCAGGAAAGTCTGGTACCAGTTTATTCAATGCGTAAAGGTGGGAGACTAGTTCAGCCGAAAGATTGAGTCATTGACCATGCACGTATTATTGCAAATCATCTCCTAGCAGTGCACCTTCTGCGATCCCTTGTTTAGGTAGAGTTATCCTAACTCTTGATTAAGAAATAGAAAAAAAAACTGGATCGGAGAGCTTTAAAGTTAAAAACAACCAAAAACATGATAATATTTTGTTCTATTCATGAGCTCATGCGAGGTTGAAGCAAAATCTTTAACTGGCAAGCGTTTTGGCATCTTTGCCTTCATCAGAGTCGATTGATTCAAGCCCACTGTTCATGGGTGGTCGCCTTTGTGAACTGTGTCTTCGTTGTCGCACCAAGACTAATCCTCTGGAGTGGAGCACAATTCGAATGAGGTATCCTCACTCGGCATTGCTTTTCTAAACACCGTGGTTGTTGATGCTGATTGTCTGTCGACAATTACTTGCTCTGCTCCGGACAATCCGTCCTGCTGCAGCCGATATCACATTAACTTGCACAAACCGGAGGAGTAATTTTGAAAACCGACTTTCATTCCAGCTTGGCATGAATAATTGGCAGTAGCTCAAAAATGAAACGAAACACTATTGATTACCTATACAGAGGTTAACTGAAAGTCGGTTTTCAAAAACCATAAACATAGTACTGTACTGAAGCTGCTTCACTCAACGTCGGCGTGAATAATCAATGAATTTCTCTAAATTCACAATGTTAATTGTTTTATTTACTGCCCACTATAAGTTTTCACGGTAGGGTTTTATGTGAAATACCACCACAATGATGTTGAGATATTTGCAAAACTCCGGAGCACAGGTGTCTGCAGTGAAGGTCGAAGACGCTAACACCCTTTCTAGATGCCAACGCGTTCACCACCACACCATGTGGCTCTTTGCCTGATTGGATCTTTGTGAAAAGTATTTTAGCAACCTCGTGTAAACTAAACAATCTAAAGAAATTTATCGAAAACATAATTGTGGGAATGTAAGCGTACAAACACAAGAATATTTTTTGAAACTGAGCTTACATTCGCCTTACTTAAATTAGACAAGGCGACACAATCTCGCGAAAATTATTTACCGCCACCCTCCAGAACGTCATGCAAACATTGGAATGGGATAATATGGGAGCGAAACTCGATGGTCGGCAGTTACATCACCTTCGCTTTGCTGACGACATCGTCCTTATAACAACAAACGTTAGTCAAGCTGTACGAATGATTGCCGACTTTGATAAAGCGTGGGGAAAGATTGGTCTTCGACTAAATCTCAAGAAAACGATGTTCATGAAGAACGGATTGGTTTCGTTTGCCCCATTCACGCTCAACGGAACGAGTATCTCCGAATGCTCCACTTATGTCTATCATGGTAGGAAAATCAACAAGTTGAACGTCTTACCTCCAGAGTTGAGCCAATGAATTTCTCTAAATTCACAATGTTAATTGTTTTATTTACTGCCCACTATAAGTTTTCACGGTAGGGTTTTATGTGAAATACCACCACAATGATGTTGAGATATTTGCAAAACTCCGGAGCACAGGTGTCTGCAGTGAAGGTCGAAGACGCTAACACCCTTTCTAGATGCCAACGCGTTCACCACCACACCATGTGGCTCTTTGCCTGATTGGATCTTTGTGAAAAGTATTTTAGCAACCTCGTGTAAACTAAACAATCTAAAGAAATTTATCGAAAACATAATTGTGGGAATGTAAGCGTACAAACACAAGAATATTTTTTGAAACTGAGCTTACATTCGCCTTACCTAAATTAGACAAGGCGACACAATCTCGCCAAAATTATTTACCGCCACCCTCCAAAACGTCATGCGAACATTGGAATGGGATAATATGGGAGTGAAAATCGATGGTTGGCAGATACGTCACCTTCGCTTTGCTGATGATATCGTTCTTATAACACCAGACATCAGCCAAGCGGAACGTATGCTTGCGGACTTTGATAAAGCGTGTGGAGAGATTGGTCTTCGACTAAATCTAAAGAAAACGATGTTCATGAAGAACGGATTGGTTTCGTTTGCCCCATTCACGCTCAACGGAACGAGTATCTCCGAATGCTCCACTTATGTCTATCATGGTAGGAAAATCAACAAGTTGAACGTCTTACCTCCAGAGTTGAGCAGAAGGAAACGAGTGGCTTGGAGAGCTTTCAAGAGCATCGAGGATGTAGTGAAGAGAGCAAAGAACACCCGACTTCGTGCCCACCTTTTCGGCTCAGCGTTTCTTCCTGCGCTAATGTATGCGTCAGAAACCTGGTCGCTGCGTAAGCAGGATGAAAGATCACTCAGCGTTATCGAACGCGCAGTCGAAAGGACGATGCTAGAAGTATCCCGTTTCACACAAGTAATGGTGGGACCCGAAGTTCCGATCTGCGTTAACGATCAAAAATCAAAGATGCCGTTCTATACGCCAAACAGTTGAAGATAAGGTGGGCCGGACACGTAATGCGTATGAATGATTACGGATGGGCAAGAGCTGTTAGTGACTGGATTCCTCGGGATATCAAACGTACTGCAGGAAGGCCACCGACCCGATGGTCAGAGTTCTTCACGAAGAACCAAGAAGAAATATATGATGCTCGACAAGTCCCTAAAGCGAGCAGAACTCATTGGGCTACTCTTGCACGCGACGGGGAAAAATTGAGGATTTAGTGGCACCTGCTCGAGTCACTCGACGATCAACGGGACTACAGGTGATGCAGGTGACAGGTGATCTTGCATTGCTTAATAGATTTTATAGGAGCGCAGATGGAACATTAGTAGTAGAGCTTTTCAATAAGCTTGAGGACGTGCTTAGATCCCTCTTCTCCCGGCTAAGCAAATGCCCTATCCTTTCGAGGTCGGAAAATTTGTAACAGACTTGTACGAAGTCAGCTCGCACTCTTCATTTCATGCAATCATCTACGTGGTTAGCACTTGCCGACATTGGTAAAGAAAACCAAAATCATGAAAGAGGTACTGGATCCACACGCCATTCTGAAGACTTTCTTAGATGGTGAATGCGTGAAACATTTGAAAGGAGTGCTGTTATCCGCACGAAGTGTGGTGTTGGGCTGTGTGAATTAAAACCAAAAAAAATAGGTTTTACTTGCGTGTCCCATCCACTAATCAACTTCTAGGATGCCTGGCAAAAATTTACATTTGGCTTCGTACGTGTTTCCCTGTCTGATACTGAAGATGGCGTGCTATGGAGCAAACCAACACCGTTCCCGTGGTATGTGCTGGCTAAATATCTCACATTATTGATTATTACATTCAACTAATCATTGGATTCCACCTTAGAGGGTGCGACCAATATCCATAGTTTGATGATGAAATGTAAATCGATCTCTAATAGTTGTTCTGAACCTCATACATGACGTCATCGTTAGAACTACATAGTACAACTTCTGAGTGCTGTCAATTGAGCATTCTGTGAAGCTAAGATATTTAAGCTATCCCTCAAAGTTATTTGGAATTTCCGTCCCAAAAAAATCAATAATGCTCATATAACGTAATATCATTACAATATTATTACTCATATGCAGGTATTATTTACCGGATTGGAGGGATAATTATGGGGAGAACTGGGCGCTCGATATGTGTATCGAATGGTTCGAGTATGATGGAAAACGTCGAAATTTTCAGATTGATCTCACGAAGGACACCCCATGTCCGTGTAAAATGTCACAGGTAACTCACTTATTCACTCACATATCGAAGTAACAGTTGATGGTGGAGTTGATCTAACTGTCAAGCATCACCTGCTGTGATGTATAAACGTGATGCTCTCGGTGTTGGTAGATGCTTTAGGGATGCGTTGTGCATTCAACTCCATTCGTATCATCATGGAGTTCAGTGAGTGCATATTTGGCCTGTAAAATAAATTGTGAGGGCTTATCGATGATTCGAGTCAGTGTTTTTTAATCTTCGCAGAAAATTTTGGTGCCTTTGAATCGACGCATAGGTAAGGATTGGTCAACCGAGGTCGGGATCAAACCAACGACCATATGTGTATTGTAGTACACCTCTAACCATCAGGCTACACACAGACATAATAAGGTTAAATAGATGGAATGAAGTTAACGCCTTTCTTAGTAATTTAACGTATGAAAGCATCGACAGAATAGCGAACGTTAGGATGAATTATGATTCAATTTCTAGTCCAGATCGTTACAAAAACTCAAGATCCTAATATTTCAGCTATTACGTGGCTACAGATCTTCCATTTCCACTCGCTTTTTTTCGTTCTTCTCCTTTCCTCTGTTTGTCTACATGCCTATGCTTCTCTCATCATTTCTGTTACATGTGATAGCAGATCTATCCTAGTGGATAGGGAATTCTTCTGACGTGCAACTCTTAGCATACCCATTAATGACGAAACTATTGGATGAACCATAAGCAGAGATTGATTTCAGGCTCTTCTTGATCTCGGTCGTTATATGCCGATTATGGATTGCGACAAGGATGGTGATACTTCATGCCCAGTTAACAAAGGCGCCCAACATTGTATTCAAAGCGTTCAGCCGAGGTATAATGAACTCATTCGCTGTTTAAATTACTAAGAGCTATTTAAAGAAACATTGAGTTGCTGAACAAAACAGTCTACGTGGAAATATTGCTAATTTTCCGCAACATGAATGGATGTTGCGGAACTCGGTGACGGTGGCAGTGCAGGAAATGTGTATTGATCGCATGTTCCATGACGAGTCCTTTTGCAACTGACCGCAATCTCCGTTTTTTCCTCACAATTACGCAACATTAAGAAAGCTGTAACATGTTTAAAAATTCTTGAACTCTACCGACACTTTGTATTTCCTATTTAACGGAACAAGACGAATTCTTGGTGTCAAATTCAGCTCCTTTGGTGCATCACAACAATGCTGCTATGACTACGAAGGCTATTTAATGTTTACTGACGACTGGGAACCAGATGGAGATTATACGAGGTAATCAGCTTAATATCTCCATTCAATAAGAAAAATTCGGTCAGAGTTAGATCGTCCCCTTTTGAAACCTAGCTCCTATTATCGAACCACTTCTCATTTGGTGAGAGTGTAATGTGACAACTGATTTGTACTGGTATCATCAAAATAAGGGCGCGTGTGGCGCAGTGGTTGGAGGCGCCACTGCAACACGCACGTGCAGTCGATCTTTGCGCTCATGGCCCACCAAGCCTTCCATCCCTCCGGGGTCGGCAAATTGGTACCAGACTTGTCTGAGAGGATAGCAGCACTTGCTCGATACATCGGTAGCCACCGGCATTCATTGTAAAGGCCCAATATGCATTCAACCACCTTCAAACCAAGCTTAATGAAGTCAAATGCATGACGCATCCCTCAGGGATTGATCAATGCTGAGAGCTTTATCCTTTTATCCTTTATCATCAAAATATCTTAACTTTTACCTACCAGTTGCTTTTTTCCTGGCAGGGTGTCATGTGAAAAAAAACATGAGGATGCCGAGATATGATCATATCTCAGAAACCCAGCTGGGCTTCGAACACGCGATTTACAAAGCGTCTTGTGCTATAACCGAAACTCTTGCTTTGCCTTTTAGATCGTTTTCGCAGTGGCTGGTGACGTAGTCTATCAGGAAGCAAATTACCCTTCCAAACTCTTTTCTCATTCTCCCATCTTTCCCAGTTCACGCAGGAACGATGGGAACCCCTTAGTTTGGCAAGGTCCATGATTACAAGCAGAACCGATCGACCAGCATTCCACGACATTCATAAAGAAAACGAAATCCTGAAGCAGCAGCTGAAATAACACGCGAAATGTTCGAAGAACCACTGTGGATGACGAATGCGACGAAAACGAATCGAATGCAAGAAGTGCTGGAATCCTCACAGTAGGCGTGATGACGGGTGATGTAATAATTAATAATTAATAATTAATAATTAATAATTAATAATTAATTAATAATTAATAATTAATAATTAATGAAAGTAATCATATTCATAATCATGGGCACAGTCATATAATCATAATCACAACCATATATTCATAATCATAATCATAAAGTGATTACCGTAATCATAATCATGACGCAATACTGAACGATTAGGGACCAATCTTCACAAAGAATTGTAGGCTAGGAAGTATGATTTATCTCTAACTGGCTAATAGCTTACTAATTCACCTGTCTATTCAGGTAATATTTCTTAATAACTCAAAAGACCGACTTTCTATAAACCTCGGGATAGATAGTTGATATATTTATTTATGTGACCTTATAAACTGATCTTCTTTAGCTGATACGAGGTTGGCATAGATCTTTGTTGTTGTTGTCGTTGTTGTTGGTGTTGTTGGTCGATTGGCCAGTCCCACTCGTAACATCATGGCTCTGAGGAAGGCGAGATCGCCGAAACGTCAGCCATCGACCAACAACACCACCAACGACGACAACGACAACGAAGACCTATATCAATCTCGCATCAGCTAAAGAAGATCAGTTTAGAAGATCATATGAATAAATATTCAGGCAATAAGTTTTTTCTCTGAGGTCTCGAGAAAGCGGTTTAGTGCATTTTTATGTCGTTATCACAGGTAGTAGGGCGCGTGTGGCGCAGTGGTTGGAGGCGCCACTGCGGCGCGCACGTGAAATGCGCTCATGGCCCACCAAGCCTTCTATCCCTCCGGGGTCGGCAAATTGGTACCAGACTTGTCTGGGAGGATAGCAGCACTGGCTCGATACATCGGCCGGCCACCGCGAGTCATTGTAAAGGCCAGGTATGCATTCAATCACCTCCAACGATGCTTAATGAAGCCGAATGCATGACGCATCCTTCAGGGGTTGATCAACGCCGAGAGCTTTATCCTTTATCCTTTACCACAGGTAGTCGCCCTACTGTTGACCAGAATGAGATTTAGGGCCTCAAAAATAGGTTGCTGTTACAAAAGCGGTGATTCTATGCATTGGTTTATTTCTAACCGGTTTTCTTAGTGAGAGTGTCAAATATCTTCTAAGCTCAGTGAACTCTGTCGGTTGGATACATTCCCCTCTGTAGACTGCATTTCGACACCCTGTAACAAAGATCGCCCACGATGAAAGAGGTGGTAAACGCTTGGGGATAGCCAAGTCTATGAATTATCTCGGCAAGGTATTCTTAATATTAATTCGAAACTGCCAAAAGTAAGTGTTTATTCCTAGTTATGTTTGCAAAGCATTAAAGCAGTTATTTACCATGGTTAGCTCACTTAATTTCAGATTCTTCCAACCAGGAACACCAGCTCGAGCGCACAAATTCGGAGCACCGCCTTTCCGTCAGCCTCCTTTCATTCCGACTATGTCCAATTATCAACTTGATCTCATGCCTTATAGAACGTGCTGCACGTAAGAGTTGCAGGAAAGATGTAAGAATATGGCTGCGTTAGCTACCGTATATCTGTTGATTAAGTTATGCTCAACACTGTGAGTTCTACTACTGGCGTCGCATGACTAACGGTTGTCAGGACTACAAAGCACCAGCTGCTGGGTAGGCCTCTGTCCATTTGTTAGCTAAATTGCTTATCTACTTACCTATTCTCATGAAAAATCACCCAAAATTTGCTTGTCTTGCTTGCTGTGGCACGGCTACTCCTTAGATGTGGATCTGTCGTCTTACTATCTCATTCATGAAATTAGCTATAGCTACAACATACATGATACTTAGAAAATTAGAACATTAATGCCAAAATGGACAAATAGTTAAATAACTAAATCTTTTTAAAAAATATAGCTAAATTTGCTGGTCGTGCATCCATTTGTTGTCTGGTGTATAGGACTAAAGACAACTGTCACTGACGACGGTCTCGATCTCAGATTTTTCGTCCATTTCAGGTATATGTATGGCGAACCTCATGTCGTTACTTTTGATGGAGTAAGGTACACATTTCCTGGAAAAGGCTATTTTGTTTTGGTAATGAGCGATGATCCTACACATAAATTGATGGTACAAGTGCGACTTGAACAACCAGATGACACTCTCTGTAAGCAGATAATTATCAGCTGGAATTAGATTGTGGAACACTTTCACTTTCACTAAGAATGACTGTGTTTTACTCCTAGATTGCTCTTCGTCCTTGGAAATACTTATCTTCCTATTCCGGGTTTGGCAAGACATTAGATGAATACGGGAATCAATCGGGACACTTTCTTAGAACAGTGTGAATACCCACTTTCATTAAATCTCAGCATAGTTAATCAATCCTTTGCTTTATTGATAAACTTACATTTGAAAGCCGCTGCATAGCGTTATCATAGCTAACGTTTCGGCGATTTCGCAGTCATTAGATTCGCGATAATTCGAGTGTAGCGTCCACAGTAGTTGTTCATTCCTGCGATGCTGGTTTTCGTAGTCGTCGCATCGAGACAAATCAAGAAAAGTGGAACAGTGAATAAATTACCACCACAAAGGAAACAATTTTTGTCTGCAATCGACCAAGAATCGTACTGTATTCTGAGGAATTGCCGAAAGGAAAGACACAATGAAAATAATTTTAAGTTTTTTCCCTTATACGTTGTCTTAAGCTTCGTGCCCTAAACATTTAGATATATTGTGAGAATGTTTAAAAAATCCGTCGGTAAACTTCTAAAATTATCCAGTAACTCACACAAGGGACTTAAACCTGCGTATAACGCAATTGCTGCGAAGTACTCTAGTCAGTTTTTACGTCTTCCTTTTT
Source organism: Angiostrongylus cantonensis (assembly GCA_009735665.1). Taxonomy (NCBI): domain Eukaryota; kingdom Metazoa; phylum Nematoda; class Chromadorea; order Rhabditida; family Metastrongylidae; genus Angiostrongylus; species Angiostrongylus cantonensis. Next base: position 104,249 of record MQTX01000230.1, on the reverse strand, counting down.
CGAAACGTCTAAATTTAGCGTTAAAATTACCAGTTTCACGGATATTCCACGAAGAGATTCACCACTGGCTGGTCGCGAGGCCATTTGATGCATGCGTGGATGGCGCGTGTTGGGTCACATACGCACCGAACTGATCTAGTAGCTCTAATTGGAGAACTATGGTTAACGAGATGTTAACCAATGTCTGGTACAACAAAATTCCTCGCCTATGTGCCAACATCAACCTGTGACCACAACGACGAACTATATCCTATACAGACCCTCCGATGTTCGAGTTGTAAGTAAACCGTGCCTGCTATAAGGTAATCACTAACAATTTCAACGCCAAGGCTGTTCCAGAATTTCGAAGAATTTCAAAATAAAGCCCATAAACTAGAGCGAAGCCAGCAAAGTAACCGGCCGTCTATGCTCGTCATACTCATCTCAAGACCAGTACTCAAGACCGTCAGTACTCAAGACCATCTCAATTCGAAAAGTCCCCGTAACGTTCGGTGTGGAAATTTTTCAGACAATAACGTCGCACAAGACTGTCCACATTGTTAACTTTTTTATTCACTGCATATTATAATGTTTTTTTATGGCAGGGTATGATGCGAATTACAGCCACAGCGATGCTGAGGTATTCGTGAAACCTGGACCCCAGTCCAGGTCGAAGCCGCGATTACACTTTCCGGTGGCTCACGTGTTATTCACTGCACCAACGAAGCCCTTTCTTTGCCTTTCTCTTAACCAGTTTTCTACCTAATGTGGCCAGCCGCAATCGTTCGTCAACGGTAGTGATCTGCGGAACACAAATTGGCATTGAACCCAGTGAAACTAAGGCTGCAGTCCAAATCACCGGTGTTAAATTTTTATCTACAGTCTATTACTACTTTCTTACTCGATAGTTAATGCTTGAATAGCTCGTGCTCACTGGTTGTGCGTCCCAGCATAATCTTCATCTTTCGGAAATATGCTGGTTAAGCCATTGTGGTTTTATGGAATCCCGAGGCCAACCTGGCCAAAGGCTGCCCCAGGTCTTCACCACCACGGGTAGTCGCCGCCCCAATGGATCAGAAGAAGATTTGCCACCATTCATTTTGATACCAGTCACCTGTCACCTGTCACCTATAGTCCCGTAGATCGTCGAGTGACTCGAGTGGGCGCCAGTAAATCCTCCATTTTTCTCTGTCGCGTGCAAGAGTAGCTCAGTGGGTTTTCCTCGCTTTAAGGACTCGTCGAGCATCATATCTTTTTTCTAGGCTTTTCGTGAAGAACTCTGACCATCGGGTCGGTGGTCTTCCTGCAGTACGCTTGACATCCCGAGGAATCCAGTCACTAACAGTTCTTCTCCATTGGTTATCATTTATACGCATTACGTGTCCGGTCCACCTTATCCTCGACAGTTTGGCGTATAGAACGGCATCTTTGATTTTCGATAGTTGACGTAGGTCGGAACGATCGATGCGAAGGTAAGGGGCGAGATGACGCGTGATCTCGGGACATTCCTCCGCGCTATTCATTGTTGGGTTTTTGGCATTTATCCAAAAACCGTCGAGGAGTTTGCGCGTTGGTGTTTTAGTATCCCGTGCGAGGATAGCGACTTTTATATCAAAATCGTCTCCGTTATGCCTTTGTATCCTATGCGTCCCTAGTGGCGTGCCCTCTCTTGGTTTTCGTTTGCCATCTAGATGTTCTTTTATGCGGATACATAAAGGTCTGCCCGTTTCGCCAATATATTCTTCTCCGCAAGTGCCACAAGAGATCAGATATATCGTGCCTGAACTCATGCAGTCACCGTCCCTGCCATAAGGGCAGATTACGCAATTTTGTGTTTCACATAGACGGTCATACAAGCGGTTACGAACTAACTGGCGACGAAGAGTATTCGGTGGTATTTCAATTATCGCTACCGATTGTTCTAGATCTGCCCTTCTTAAGCATCGTTTCATCGCTGCACTTACTTCATCGCTAATGAAGGGCAAAATGAACGGGACTTTGTTTTGGCCAAACCGTTCCTTTTGGAGCGTCGCTTTCCCTCGAAACTTATCTCGTAGGGTTACAATTTCGTAGCCATTGGAGATGGCTATTTGCCAAGCCAAGTCGCGTGATTCTTCCCTTAGTTCCCTACTTGTGCACACAGAGGTCGCTGTTTGAAACATGTTTCTCACAAGCGCCCTCTTTGTGTGCGAAGGGTGACAAGAAAGGGAGTGAACCAGGATGTTTTTATTACTTGGTATTCGGTGCCACTTTGTCATGTAACCGCTACTTGACAAGTTAATTTGAACGTTTAAAAAAGAGAGCCAGTCGTCCTTCGGTTTCTCCCGGGTGAACCTGATGTACGCTGACTGCTCGTTCAATAATCTTATCCTTTCCGATCTTATCCTGTCCGGACCTGGTGCTGTTCGATTTTTCACCGACGAAATGGCATGTCGGATTTCGGAAGGGAGAACCGGTGGTACAACATGTCTACCCCCCTTTATTCCACATGACGTAAGGTGGACGTGGCTATCGAAGAGATCTGAGCAGTATTCGTGAAACTTTCTCTCCATTGCCTTTTGGATGCTGTTATTGTTCCGCCTGGGCGTCGAAGTGCAGTCATCTTGGTCTTGCAATTGGCGAAGCTTCGGCGGGCCTGGCGAATGCTTTTCCCAGCCTCTGCAGCTTCCACCATTACTGCTGCTCTTCTCTCTTTAAGATCTTCTTTTGTCGCCTGTCTGCATTGTTTCGCAAGCTCGGACGTTAGTTCGCGGTTGCTTGCAGCTCGTGCGAGTCCAGCTCGCGAGTTTCTGAAGACAGACGTCTCTTGGTGACTTCCGAACTCTCAGCTTTCATGGCGCTAACGTGAAGATGTTGAATGAGCCGATCGTATTACTCGTCGATGCTGTCGACAACGGCATCTTCCCAGCAGCCGACTATTGAGTTGAGTAAGTCCCAGTTTGTGGTGGTTCTGGTACTTCGGTTTTTGAATTTAACGAATTTTTCTCCTTTTCGAGAAAAATAAAATTTTGCACGAAGGAGACGGTGGTCTGATCCCGGGTAAAGACAACACCGACATAGGTTAGGCAAAACTTCCTATTTATTTCCCTATCGCGGGCAAGAGTAGCCCAATGGGTTCTCCTCGCTTTAGGGACTCGTCACCATAGTTCTTGATCCAGGCAGCTTCCATTGGCCCTGAGATTTTAGCAGCCTCTCCATACTCATCCTACCCAACGCTGCAAAATTGGAGGCTCTTGCTGGGTCAGGAGAATAAGGCCCGTTTTTTTTTACTGCATTTAGCATATTTGATACCTACGTATAGTTTGCTGGGCTCTGAACGTGGGGGCTGGTTGTACTCACGGGTGGCTTGCTAGGCTCTCCCAGAGTGGACATGAAGCTTATTTGTTGGAGGCGACTCCAAACCGCCTCCCATATACTTCCCTGTCACTTGATTGCAGGCTTTTGGCCGAATTGACTCGTAGAATACAATCCGCATAAAGCGAGAACGCACCCACACACGCATTCATGAATACGCCTAGCAAATACAGAAAGTATATGCCAAATCGGCGCAGCAGAAACAGGTAGTCCATCTCCTGGATCCACCTGCGTCTCAGGGAAGCAAACGTCGCTTTTGGTCCGCGATTAATCCCCTATCCGCCACCTGGGGACGCGCCACGTAGCCTCGCGACTAACCGGCTCCAGACCCCTCATATGAGGGAGGTCCGTGGCCACTTTTTTTTTAGCACATAAAAATCTTTGTTAAGCTACATGGAAACTTCACAATCTGAATTCTATCAATCTATAGCGGATCTGTCATTAACGTGAATAGTAAAGTTCTACGGAGAGATGCTGTTTCGTTAAAATTATTAACCTCCACCATCGAGGACGTCGTTCGTAGATCGGAATGTGAAAGCTTCTCAGAGAGCTTACGAAAGCCTTTGAAGATGTGGTGACGAGCCTGGCACTGCGCTCAATTTTGACAGTCACTCACTCTCTTTTTGGTGTGCGTAATTAGCCTAAGTCTTTGAAGAGACCTTAACTGCTGACCTACGTCAATGACCATTAGAAATTATCAGAGAAATCTATCATATACGCTTCTCTATACCGAAATTTAGCAGTTCGAAGGGATGGCAAGTTTTAGCGACAGCCAATGGACAAGAACTGTTAATCAGTAGGCTCCTCGTGGAAAAGCGTCCAATATGAAAATCACAGAATCGATAATCAGACTTCTTCCAGAGATCGTGAAACAAAATATAGAATTGGTGTCCTTCGAATGAATAAAAACATCTAAGAAATTATTTGTGGTACATACCAAGGACACATGGAGGCTTTTTTGTTCTCTGGTCAAAGAAGTGGAATTATGAGCAAAATTCGCATACGTCAACTGCTTTTCGTTAAATTTTTTTCCTTAAATTGGAGGTATGCTGCAATACACAGTTGGTCGTTGGCTTAACCTTGGACCTCGAGCTCATCAAGCATTCCATTTTTCAGGGGTCGACACATTCAAATCAGATCTGTTTGGGAAAATAGAAACATTGAGTTGATACATCGATAGGCCAAAGAAAGTTACTATATAGGCCAGATATGCACTTAGTCACCTCTAACGATGCGTGATGAAGTCGAATGCGTGGCGCCTTCCCTAGAGATTCATCGACTTTGAACGCTATATCCTCTACATTTTGGTTGCAGGTTTTCGCCCGCAAACCAATGCGGCGGTGGCGCTATCGTACCGATGTCTACGTCGACGGCACTAGGCGGTTCTTCGATAAACCGCACTGGAAGTATCAACAATTTAAAAGTGAACATACAAACTTTAGTGCTGAAAGAAGCAGTGGAATCATCCATTATCACTGAAATTACTTAGATGTTGATCTACGGAATCCACTACAGAACATGAATCAGTCAGAACTAATAATCATGCTAAAATCGGGCCTCGGCATTAGAGTGCAGGAAAGCTATGGAATGTTGGATGTCATGGTCTCACTTCCACCTAGTTATAATACAACTTGCAAGGTATCACTGTTTCTGAATGTATCCAAGATATTTTTTTTTTCGGAAATCGTCATTTATAGCCGGGTATAACCACTTCTTCATCGCTGAATTCTATAGACGGCATACGACGGTGTTACACGACGCTGGGCCTATTAGGTTAGTCTTGCACCCTTGCCACACAACAACTGCTTACCACATGAATTCGCTCGATGTCGTTCTCCTACCGCCGCTCACAGCCGCTGCCGCCCACTTTGTGCTCTCAGGGACCTGATAAGATGGTTATACTCTTCTTGCACCCTTAAGTTACCTCAGAACCTAGTCTCCTTTCCTATGCCCGAACTCATTTGTACTAATCAACATCATACTCGTTATGGTCGTTCTCCATTTCAACGTTCTCATTGTCGCTCGCATATTGTTTTACTATTTGTTCCACACGTTTTCCATGTTCTTTGTTAGTACAGTTGTTTTTTTTCTCTCGATCACAAAACGGTTAGGTATTTCAGATGTGCGATCCATTTCTTTTATACTTGCTAACGGGTTTCATTTTTAGGTGTTTACAACAGTGATCCAAATGACGACTTAACTTCAGTGACGGGTCAAGTGACACGGTCAACAGGTGATACATTTACTGCGAGTACGACGCAGATGATATATGAGCAATTTGGATCCACATGTGAGTTTATTATAATGTATAATTTCAAAAGAAATACTTTTATTGCTTAGGAAACGCTACAACTGTTACGTGTCGTACTGCTTCGTTATATCTTATCGAGGAAACAGTGAAAAATCAAACAAAATATTGTTAAGAAGAGCTGTTATGCAAAACAAGCGCGTGCAGAACAGTGATTAGGGGTATCCTGAAAGTACACAAAGAGTCATCGATTCACTCCCTCGACCCAGGCAAACCAAGCTTTCCATGCATTTTTGGTCCGCAGATTGGTACCAGGCTTGTCTTCGGAGGTGAAAACACTGGTTTATGTATCGCTTCGCTCTCGCAATTAATTCTATAGGCCAACTATGCACTCTGTAATGTCTGCAATACTACAAATGAGGTTCAAATGCATGGAATACCATCAGGAATCGATAGACATCGAACGCTTTATTATTTCTTTATCTGTGGAACAATTTACCAACTTGCATGCTATTACAACTTTTGCTAATGTCTTTTAATACTACTTTCACTTAGCTTCCAAGTTCTCTGATAAATACCTCAGATCGAGTGTCGTAGCTGGTAATCTCAAACTTGGATAATTGAGCTGCTTATAATGACAGTAATACAGCAACAACAACGGCAATGACATTGAGAAACAAAGACCGGTATAATTACTAGACCCACAGCGGAGTCAATAAGCAAACATAAACTAATGGGGACGAAGCTACACTGAAAATGAGCGAATATTTCTGCAAACGTCTGGTGATGCAATACGAGAAAAACTCCCACATAGAACACTTTCACACTTTGACCAAACTGAGGAGCAAGTGGTAGCACCAGAAGCTTATCTAATATCTGTAATAATGTCTTATGTCTAACCTGAACAGTAATATAAAAAACAACGGTAGCAGGGAATGAAGAATAACTAAAATATCAATGGCTAAAGCGAAAACGGAAAACGTGGAACTAATGGTTATCGGTTGTTCACGTTAATGGAGCACTTGTTGATTGAGTTAAACTAGGTGAAATGAGAAGGGCAGAAGAAGGTAAACACTGTATGAACGCTATTTGTACGAAGTGAAAGGTGATTAATGGTGTTGTGTACACCTTTCTGTAACAAGCTGAATTTTCGCAGAAAAACAGGAGTCAATGCCCAAAATGGTATTCTAGAAAGTTTCTCAGTTAGCACAATCTAATAGAGCTGCTCTAACAGAAAGCTCATATGAAAGCGATCCAATAGCTTATACAAAATTTATGTGAATTTAAATGGGGTTTGATAGATAGCATTTAATTTTTGTGGGGAATGTTGCTATATAAGATGATGTAGACGGTGCGAGCAGAATCCAAACGAACGGCACGACGCTACCCACGATTCAAGAGGGCGGAGAAGGTCGTAAGGAAGGGCAAGCAGGCGACGCTGCTTGCCCGATTGTTGTGGAGAAGTACCGATATAGGGCAAGCATAGGCATCTTCTACTAAATAATTTGAAATGTGATGGATTATATGAGAATAGAGTGTTAAGAGGTGTACATACTATATATCCGAAAATGACATTGAAACAAAATCTTTCCTATAAAGAGTAATTAGTTTGTTGTAGTCTTGTTCTTCCACACGATAATCGTACTTGTGCCGAATAGGCATAGAAAAAAGCAAATGACACTTAAGCAAGCGCCAAGGAAAAGTCAAGTCCTATAAAAACCTTAGTAGTTAGAAAGCTACCTTGAGGATCGGCTAAATACATACAACAAATGCAACTCACTTAGTGTTACATTTAACCAAACCAATGACCTGATCTCATGAATAATGAAGAAATTCAGGGAGAGTGGATGGAAAGAACGAAAGGATCGGATCTGTGCTGTTTAGCGAACAGTTCAAGGCAATCTATAACCCGCTTCTCTTTGCCAGTACTAACTACAATCCGATGTTTTGGCCACAATTTCTAGATTTAAACGCCTCCCGAATCTTCACTATGGAGGAGGTATTGGTTGAATTATACAGTAAAATTTTTCTAACAAATTAATGATCACGCAGATCGTTTTCTATTCGTATCAGTTACCGTATTCGTACACCTTTGTAAGTGCTGATATATTTATGTTTTTTTCACTATGGAGAAGGTATTGGTTGAATATTGTTTTGTTGCGTGTGGGACTACCTGTGTGTTGTTCACGTGAGATAATGACAGATCATACATATGCACACCCACTCAGAACAAAAAATGAACTTTGACATAGGCTCTATGTCACGTGTGATAGTGGGGAACTCGTCTATCCGGCTCATCTTCGGACTTTTGAAGTCAGGAATGCTGCACCTCAATGTGCACAAGGATCATATATGTCACTTCAAAATCGTCACCGTTGTGTTTCTGTGCCTCACACGTTGCTAGGAGAGTGCCTTGTCAAATTTTACGTTTCTCATTTGGATGTTCTTTCGTGCTGACATACCGGTTCGCTCTTTTCTTCAATGTATCCTTCATCGCATTCCTTACAAGATATTAAGTACATTGTACCTGAATTAGAGTCAGACTTTGACCAGGTCTTCCTCGGGATTCTAGGGAACCACTATGGCTTAACTAGCAAATCTCCGAAAGATGGTGATCATACTGGAGCCCGCACAACTGTGAGGACGGGCCGTTCAAGTATCAGTTAAGTACCTGAATTCATGCAATCTATGCCTTTGCCGTTGGGACAGATTACGCTGCTTTTTGAGCTGCACAAAGGATCGCAGAGACATTTGTGGACTATTTTTTTTAGGCATCTATAATGGTGTAATTTATTTTGTTAAATATTAAGGGCAGCTTGAAAGGGTTTAAACTGACCCGAAGAGTTTTTGTTTCGTAGCTGTTGAATATGGCTATTCTCTGTGTCAAGTTTAGCCATTCCTTCCTCTCCTCTTCTCCTTCGCACACGTTTTTAGCCCTTCTCCACACGTTTTTGATGCTTTTCTTTTGACCTGTGACAGGAAAGATAAAGTACTAGCATAGTCCTACTACTTGGTTTTCGACACCACTTTTTTATGTAGCCATTTTTCGAAAACTTAACTTGGATGTCTAAGAACAGAAGGCATTTTTGCGTTCACTTTTCTCGCGTATATTTTTTATACTCCGATTGTCTATTTAACAATTCAAAGCACTCGCCTGCCTACCTGTTCTTGTGTGGAACAGACGATGATGCAGTCGTCTATGTAGGATCACTCGTATCAGAACAAATGGTAAAGTTCTGCCCCAAAATAATGTTTAAGAGCTAAATAAGATTCCTATTAGAGCTACCCTTTATTTCAAACGAAATACGTTACGCTATTAAAGGTGCTTAAAAAAATTGCGCGCAACTGCCTCTGTTATCGATTGCGTAGCTCATAAAATTGTGTGATCTGTCCTAACAGAAGAGTCCGGGATGGCACGAGTTCAGGTACAATATACTTAGTGTCTTGTAAAGCATGAGGTGAAGAATGCATTGCAGAAACAGGCAAATCACTTTTGGTTTGCATAAAAGGACATCTAGATGGGAAACGTAGAATCCAACAAAGCACTTCTTTAAGTAAACAAGAGCAGCG
>MQTX01000230.1:81755-93472 GCA_009735665.1 Angiostrongylus cantonensis | reverse complement strand
TCTGGTTCCAACCTACTCGGGACCAACAAACGCTCCTTTCCCTGAAGTCGAGAAATTGGTGCGTGGTTTTCAGGGGAGGGTGGAGGACGAAGGCAGCTGACTCTCTCTAATCCAAATAGGAACGTCCAAAAACGACTGGCTATCTAAGGATTTTAAGGGGAACGACTCGACACTCATTCGAAGACATTCGTGACGAACACGAAAAACCACTAATCAGCAGTGCAACCAGCGGAGAAAAAGAAGTTCTGAGATCTTCGTAGATGGTGGATGCAAGAAACTAATTGAATTTAGGAAGTGATGCAATCCGTGGTGCACACAATGTAGTTATTGAAGAAAAACAGTATTAACTAAATATGTGCTTTTTTCATAGATAACTTAACACAAAGTTACTATAGACCTCTATTTAGTCGACTTTTCAATTCTTTCGCGTTCTTGGTATCCTCAACGATTTAAGTCGATTGTCTACAACAATTCATTCCTCCACTATCGGTCTTCCTACTCTCATCGAGTCTAGACTGCTCCAGATGAGTGCAGCACATCCTAGAGCGTGTAACTGGACAACGAATGTCCTTACAAAATATGTTGCAATTGTTCATCGCGACGTTAAACGAAACTCTGTCTTCAAAGTACTACTAAGTATTTTCTAGAGTTCTTAGCACAACGGCCAAAAAGAGTGAAAAATTCAAACACCAAGATATACCGATCCTTCTTGTCATCGCGATCTTTTTTATCTCCACGCTGTTCGATTACGATCTCCGACGACAAGAAACAATACAATTTTATCTTTTCTTAAGGACTAATATTCTATCACGGGGGAATAAGCAGATTTTACTTCTTGATGAAGATGTGCTGATCTCTTCTCTCTCAGCCGAGATATGGGAGTTTGAAGTTTAGCGGATGAGTTATTTCTCAATATAATGCACACATAGAGGCCATTGCATTAGTTAAGAAACATTTGTTGAAAGTACTTTGAATTTCAAGACCATACGACTAGTTACGTCTCTGAGCTCCATGCGTCCTTTCTTGAACACCGATGACTTATGGCATAAGTTTACTGTTGGCTTAGGCACCGAATGGAAGTGTTTAACTCCTAAACTAAGTGACTTCTTCGGGTAATAAACTCTTTGCTACCTTTCGCATTTTAGCACACCTCGAAGGTGTGGGAACAGGGAATAACTACAAGATTCATGAACATGCTACTCTGATCGAAGTGTTCCAATAGTTAATTCCTTAGATCGATTGTGATTATCACATTTCCATCAATCTAGTGAACTGGTCGATCCAGTTTTTTCTGGCTTACCTTCAAACTCTAAGGCTCTTATGCAGTAGATTTACAGGTGACAAGCACATGTCAAGGTGTTCCACAGTGTGAGTATGACTATATTATGACTGGTCGGCGTGAGATTGGCCTTGCAACACTCCAGAAGCAAAAGAATTTCCTCGCTATACAAAGAAGTGGCTCGAAACAATGTAAGTTATTACTTCAATAACATTTGCTTATGTAAACAGATGGAGCACTAAAATTGCCCCGGAATATACACTGATTCGGTCGTTGGTATGGTCACGCGCTACGGGCTCACTAAGCTTTTCATTATTTCGGAGTTGGAAAAATTACAGCAGACTTTCCTGAAAGCATAGCAACACTGACTTGATGCATCGAATGTTCACCAAAAGGCATCGTATATGCTCCATATGCATTCACTCACCTCAAGCAGTGCCTGTTGAAGTCGAATACCTCGATATCGATCAACGATAGAAACTTCATCCTTTCATCGTTTTATGATGGGTGAGTTGGGATATGTAACCGAGGTGTAAAATAACATATTGATTGGAAACCTTCAGTACTTGTTCGATATAGTCTTAGTGAGCAGCACTATAACCTTTCTATGTTAGCACCTAGTTCATTCTAGTGCTACTGCTTGAATTCATAGCAATATTACCGATAAGTCGACTATTATAAACACATTCATAAACATTCACTCCTTCAGTTCTTAATATTTTTTCTACACTCCTATTCCATCAAATAATTTTACTCACGTATGTCGTTGAAGATGCTTCAACTGCACTCGTCACCATTGGCCTTAAGTATCATGTGTTCTTGCCAACCTTTTGCTTTCTTGTTATCAAAATTAGGTCAATTGTTGTAGACGAAATGCTTCTTCAACCTTTAGTAAAGTGAAATAAAGCTTACCTATTGATATTATAAGTATTCCATTCTTTCTTAAGGGCGGGTGTGGCGCAGTGGTTGGAGGTGTCACTGCCACACACACGTGGAATCGATCCCCACGCCCATGGCCCACCAAGCCTTCCATCCCTCCGGGGTCGCAAATTGGTGCCAGACTTGTCTGGGAGGATAGCAGCACTGGCTCAATACATCGGCAGGCTACTGCGAGTCATTATAAAGGCCAGATATGCATTCAATCACCTCCAAACGACACTTAATGAAATCGAGTGCAGGGATTCATCAACGCCAAGGGCTTTATCCTTTTTTATTCCATTCTTCTTCCTTTCATATTCCTTAAGGGAATAAATAAGGTTAGGCAATAGTCTAGTCAAAAAATCAATTAGATATTATAGCACTATATAGCTATCATTTCAGTGATCTCTTGTGGTCCGTTACTGAAGAAAGAAGGCGTCATCAAAACACCACCAGCTGCTAATTATTTGGAAGGCGATAAGGTGACGTTCTCATGCAAACCAAAATATTACATTCACGGTGACATTGAACGTACATGTCACAATGGAATATGGTCCCCTGGCTGGTGGGTCTCTGAGCTCCATGCGTCCTTTCTTGAACACCGATGACTTATGGCATAAGTTTACTGTTGGCTTAGGCACCGAATGGAAGTGTTTAACTCCTAAACTAAGTGACTTCTTCGGGTAATAAACTCTTTGCTACCTTTCGCATTTTAGCACACCTCGAAGGTGTGGGAACAGGGAATAACTACAAGATTCATGAACATGCTACTCTGATCGAAGTGTTCCAATAGTTAATTCCTTAGATCGATTGTGATTATCACATTTCCATCAATCTAGTGAACTGGTCGATCCAGTTTTTTCTGGCTTACCTTCAAACTCTAAGGCTCTTATGCAGTAGATTTACAGGTGACAAGCACATGTCAAGGTGTTCCACAGTGTGAGTATGACTATATTATGACTGGTCGGCGTGAGATTGGCCTTGCAACACTCCAGAAGCAAAAGAATTTCCTCGCTATACAAAGAAGTGGCTCGAAACAATGTAAGTTATTACTTCAATAACATTTGCTTATGTAAACAGATGGAGCACTAAAATTGCCCCGGAATATACACTGATTCGGTCGTTGGTATGGTCACGCGCTACGGGCTCACTAAGCTTTTCATTATTTCGGAGTTGGAAAAATTACAGCAGACTTTCCTGAAAGCATAGCAACACTGACTTGATGCATCGAATGTTCACCAAAAGGCATCGTATATGCTCCATATGCATTCACTCACCTCAAGCAGTGCCTGTTGAAGTCGAATACCTCGATATCGATCAACGATAGAAACTTCATCCTTTCATCGTTTTATGATGGGTGAGTTGGGATATGTAACCGAGGTGTAAAATAACATATTGATTGGAAACCTTCAGTACTTGTTCGATATAGTCTTAGTGAGCAGCACTATAACCTTTCTATGTTAGCACCTAGTTCATTCTAGTGCTACTGCTTGAATTCATAGCAATATTACCGATAAGTCGACTATTATAAACACATTCATAAACATTCACTCCTTCAGTTCTTAATATTTTTTCTACACTCCTATTCCATCAAATAATTTTACTCACGTATGTCGTTGAAGATGCTTCAACTGCACTCGTCACCATTGGCCTTAAGTATCATGTGTTCTTGCCAACCTTTTGCTTTCTTGTTATCAAAATTAGGTCAATTGTTGTAGACGAAATGCTTCTTCAACCTTTAGTAAAGTGAAATAAAGCTTACCTATTGATATTATAAGTATTCCATTCTTTCTTAAGGGCGGGTGTGGCGCAGTGGTTGGAGGTGTCACTGCCACACACACGTGGAATCGATCCCCACGCCCATGGCCCACCAAGCCTTCCATCCCTCCGGGGTCGCAAATTGGTGCCAGACTTGTCTGGGAGGATAGCAGCACTGGCTCAATACATCGGCAGGCTACTGCGAGTCATTATAAAGGCCAGATATGCATTCAATCACCTCCAAACGACACTTAATGAAATCGAGTGCAGGGATTCATCAACGCCAAGGGCTTTATCCTTTTTTATTCCATTCTTCTTCCTTTCATATTCCTTAAGGGAATAAATAAGGTTAGGCAATAGTCTAGTCAAAAAATCAATTAGATATTATAGCACTATATAGCTATCATTTCAGTGATCTCTTGTGGTCCGTTACTGAAGAAAGAAGGCGTCATCAAAACACCACCAGCTGCTAATTATTTGGAAGGCGATAAGGTGACGTTCTCATGCAAACCAAAATATTACATTCACGGTGACATTGAACGTACATGTCACAATGGAATATGGTCCCCTGGCTGGTGGGCGTGGTGTCGAGGTAAGTCGAGAGAGAACTCAATCAGTTATCGACTGCTTTCTCGTCATTCATAAAAAACCGATAACTGATTTGGTCGAAGGATATTCGCTTAAATAAATTGAGTATCCTCTCAACGGTTTGCCGCCTCATCGTTGCTGGACGGTGTACCTGGGTGTCGAAGAAGGGCTACATAGATCATAAGGCGCGGCGAAAAGCCCGGCTTCAGACCCAGTCAGCTGAGAGTCGCGTCCTATTCCCAACTGCTTAATTACTTGACACTTGAACGGCACGTCCTTACTGGTTGTATGGGCCCAGCAAACGCACCATTTTTCGGAGATCTGCTGGTTAAGTCACTGCGGTTCCCATGGTAGTCATTGGATTAAGATCCGAGTTTTAGTACCCAGGATCAACTTTCTATTAACCTCGGCATTGAATTATGAATTCGTCGTTTTCTCTCTTAGCAATCGCGAGGTTGTTAAACAGCATACGTTTACTTCTATACAATAACACACATACAACACAATCGTAGCTGACGTTTCGGCAGTATCGCCTTCTTCAGAGCCGTTTTTACGTGCCTTCCACTGAGGAAGAGCCGCTGATCAGCGTCTCATATGGTGAGCGACTGCCTGAAAAACTGAAGCTGAAGGCACATAAAAACGGTTCTGAAGAAGGCGATTCTGCCGAAACGTCAGCTACGATTGTGTTGTATGTGTGTTATTGTATGGGAGTAAACGTTTGCTGTTTAACAACCTCGCGATTGCTAAGAGAGAAAACGACGAATTCATAATCCGAGTTTTAGTCTAATTCGATTATGTTCGATTTTTATATCTTACAGCATATGTTATTTACTCATTTATTTCCACAATCTTTATTAAACTGTTTTCGAAGGCTATTGTGATTAAACAGATTGTGAAGTTTCAAAATTATGAGATTTCAAAATCAATTTTTAAGTGATTTTCGTACATATATATACATACACAAGTAGAAAAATTTATTTCTATTCCCCTATAGGCCAAGTCTGTCCGGTGGGTTCGCAACTTTACTCTTTTAAAAATCGATTATTGATTTTACATGCTTTTTATGTAATATATCTTTCTAGATCGTAATCTTGAATACGCATTGAAGTGGATGACAGCCTTACTTTCGATTTTTGGTGAGAATTTCCTCTCAGTTATTAAACTAAGAATGTGAGTTATTCGAAAAAGATGCTGGACGATTCCAAAAAGGAGGCGATGAGTAACAAAAAATTTGCTGATGTGATCTATATAAGAGGAATCGTGATGATAAAAGGGTGAACGGGATAGATTAAATGAACTGTGACATAGTTTTTAGGCTTCGTCATGATGTTCATTATAATATTCTGTGTCCTGTGGAATATTCGGCGGAGAAAACAAGAAGGACATTTCCAACGGCAACTTGAAAATGTAAGCTTCACCTAAAAGTATTAATTCCACTATCTGATATAAATCGAACCTGAATCAGGGCGGCAACACTTCGACATTCATTGGATTCAACACCAACCGACGATTGTCACGACAAACCGGCTCAGGCTTCAGGTATTCTTAATACTTCTTAATTATGTGTTTATAATTATCAATTAGGAGGAAGATTAGATTACTGTAGATGTCTTTTTAAAAGAAAAGTCAACATTATTTCTGAACATGTAGCGTAAAATTCTACTACAATGCAATTTTTTAGCACTGAAAGAGTGCCACTGCAGGAAGATTTCATTGATAGATTTGGCGACAGACTGTCGGATATGCGACAAGAACGGAAAATATTACATTCCTATAATCAGGTACTATATAAAACGGTCGACTATGGTACCTCTGCAAGATGTTTATAGTCGATACACTGGTCTTTAGGAGCAATATTTAACGCGATCACAGCTAACCGCGTTAGGGACACGGCACCAACTACCTACACAACAACAATCATTGTTATTTGAAACATCAGCTATATAAATTGTGGATTTTTTGGTTTCATGTTGTTTGAATTATTTCTTTCTCTTCGATGCCTTTCCATTCTCACTGCCTTCTCAGAATGAATTCACTGCTAAAGCTTTCTAGAAATCTTTCTGTCGATGAAGACATACATGTGTTCTATTAATATACGTTGCTTTATTTAATAATAAAATGAAAATGGTTATGCTATCACAAAGGATAGAAGGATAAAGCTCTCGGCGTTGATCAATCCCTGAGGTATGCGCCATGCATTCGACTTCATGAAGCATCATTTGAAGGTGATTGAATGCATATCTGGGCTTTACAATGATTCGTGGTGGTCTACCGATGTATAGAGCCACTGCTGCTATCCCCCAGACAAGTCTGGTACCAATTTGCCGAACTCGGAGGGATGGAAAGTTTGATGGGCCATGGGCGTGGGGATCGATTCCAAATGTGTGTTGCAGGGCGCCTCTGACCACTGCGCCACACTCGCCCTATGCCTATCATAATTCTATTGCTTTGCCATGAAATTTCCATTCGACTAGTTTCTTCTTTCTTCTGAATGTAAGCAATCGACACACAACTGTCATTCGTTGCTCATTTTAGTAGAATCTAAAAGTATTGGCAGGTTCATGCGCTCAGTGATCAGTGTATAATGCGATTATGTTAATGACAATCATACTTGGACAATACACCTTCACAAAGTCGCTATGGATTTTTGCAGACACCTAGTCATTTTGTTCTTCACGTTTATCAAGAATGGTGGTAAGCCAGATACCTAGCGTTTTTTATATACTTAAGAACTCAGTTTCTTCTCTTTGTAATATTAAGCAGTCAAGAAAATCTTCTAATTGGAAGAAATAAGAAAATTGAGCACAGCCGCACTGGCTAGATTGGAGATGAGTCGCTAAAAGAAGCTGTGAGATTAGTTGGATGGCCTACGCCAGCCCTTATTTTGTCAACGTAATAGGTGAAGAGTTTTTGCTGTTTAGATCAACACTGTTGAAAGCGCCTACATCTACTCAGATAGAGGTCTTAAATGGCTAAGGCACTACAACTAAGACGTCGTGATTTAATCAGTTATTACTCATATTCATTGCCGTTTATTAATGTAAATCTTAATGAGAAACCATGAGGCGATTTGGTTATTCTTTTTCTTTGAACACAAATATTTGAGATAATTGTTATTTTCTGCAATCTAACAGCGATCACTTCCCATTCAGTATGTGGGTTTCCATTTATCCCAACACAATGGCTGCCGTGGCGACAGATTGGACCAATAGGTGGACCATTTGGTGAGTGGAGCTCATCATTTATTCATATGATGACCTTTAACTGCTTCGTTGGTATCATCCGGAGTCCCATTAACCTTCAAGTAACTCGAGCCCACACGACTAAATACAGTACAACGATAGAGTCACCCTCTTTGCTAAGGTTCCTCGGTACCTATCGAAGGCCAAGAGCACAAGACGAGCCTCATGATTTTAGTATGGACCTTTTTATTTTTATTGTCTTCAATTAGAAAGTAGTCACAGGTATTCGCTGAGCTCTCTGATATCAAATGTGGTGTGGATTCCATAATTTCCTTCCTTCAAATCATTTTATCCCAACCGTCATCGATAAAAGTCTTAAGAGTTTAAGGTTCGGATGCTGTTTTAATATTTTCGGTCCTCTTTACGAATGTCGTCGAATAATGCTTGTGTTAGTTCTTCCTCAAACTCTGGGATGGCCGTGCCGGGGAGTTAGCAGATCTCCATCTAAGGCAGAAGCCATATTTTGTGCACTGGAGAATGTCGGCTGCACAATTCTGATAACATTCGTTATTACACATATTATTACATTAGTACTTTCACTAATCACTGTAAGGTAGACTCTACGAGAATTAGACAAGGGTCTGTTTTCTATTCATTGTTATGCCATATATCGTTAGTTATGAGTACTTGTTAGATCTAGGAAACAACCAGAATGAAAGTCAGATTCATCACAACTTAATCGATACACATTTTTTCCGTGATGATTAAAAAACGGTGAAAAGAATTTCCGTTCCATCAGGATGAACGTCAATGAAGTTGGCTAGCTCCAAGCACGTTTATATAGAAACCACTGTATATTAAGTGAGTCAATATTGCCTTAAAAGATTTTGCTTTAGAAAACGCTAGACTCTCCACAGAAAGCGAAAAAAAAATTCCGAACAGTTAAACTGTCAGCTGATGTCCCTCATGCATAACAAAACGTTGAGAGAACCGTCAAGTCCAATAAATGGGTTCAAAGTCTTCGATTCGTTACCTTATCGATGGTTTTTGAAATCGGTAATATTTGATTGAAAGTGATCTATCATGTTATCTGTCAAATTGTCTTCCACATTGGCCAAGCACTCTGGCTTCCATATTCTCCATGTCTCGTTAAGCTTTCCTAACATCACAACTTCTTCATCGGTTCCCTGCTGTTTTTTTTGCTGTCGCTGCACTTCACTTTTACCTCCACTCCCAATGATTAGATATGTATTGAAGATCTGAACGGTTTGCTGCACATGAGTGTCCGTTTTATTTCATGGTCCATTTGTTTCGTGGATGATGAATAACACATTCTTAACGTGGTCATAGTATAGATTCAAGCCTCATCAGCATAGCTGGACGTTAGGAGAACAGTTGAGTAAAGAAAATTCCTCTGAGTATGTTCCACAATAGGGCGCGGGTGGCGCAGTGGTTGGAGGCGCCACTGCGGCGCGCACGTGAAATGAGCCCATGGCCCACCAAGCCTTCCATCCCTCCGGGGTCGGTAAATTGGTACCAGACTTGTCTGGGAGGATAGCAGCACTGGCTCGATACATCGGCCGGCCACCGCGAGTCATTGTAAAGGCCAGATATGCATTCATTGAGGTGATTACCTCCAACGATGCTTAATGAAGTCGAATGCATGGCGCATCCCTCAGAGATTGATCAACGACGAGAGCTTTATCCTTTATCCTTTATGATCCACAATCGTTCGTCATCGCTATATGGTGTCTTCGTCGTCGTATCGACTCGAATCTTCCTCAGTATAATGCGGTTCGAATGAATATAATAAGAATTACAAGCTGACGCGAGCTGAAGCAAGGTTGGTATCAGCCGATGGCTGACGTTTCGGCGACCTCGCCTTCCTCGGTGTGCGAGGGAATCTACGTGAACAACAAGAGGGTGCTCACACACGGTCCTATGAAAAGGCAGAAATGGCAGCGGTCGTTAGGGGTGAATTGGAACCTCTAGAAGAAACGGCAAAAACGGCAAATTGCCAACAAAATGGCATTTGAGTTACTTTTTCTACATTAGTTCACATATTGTGCAAAAACTCAGCACTTTTCGCATCTACTTCCACCATCCAAGAAAGTCTTCTGATTTGTGTTGAGCTTGGCTTCCAATTCAGTACTTTGCCTCCACTAATGTCGTTGAATGCTGATTGAGTTCGTTTTACCTGCGACCCTAAGATAGCTTCGCTCGAGTGTTTCCAGCGCCTCATCACAGATTCTCGGCGGTCCTCATGGATTGGAGGGATTTTTTCCTAAACAAGACTGGCACCAATTTGTTGATCTCGATTGGATGAAAGACTTGGTTGGCCTGGGTAAGTGTAGAACTAACAACCATGCATTGTAATGCATCTTTAAGCACCACGCTTCCCTTTTTTATCCCAACGAATTTTCTGCATGAAAAAAGTGGCTCAGAAATCGCATCAATACTACAAGAAATCGTATAAAGAGATTCATATGATGTGTGAGGCAGCACTAGTAACAAATTTCTAGTTGTATCTCCTCATTTCTACACATATCATGGTCATTGAGCTGACTGGTGCTCTTGTTTAGGTGTATGTGGACCTCCACAAGTCTACAACGTTGTACTACTTCTTCGTCTCACACCACTAGACATCGCCGAGGCAAAAGACGCGATGACGTTTTGGACGTTCGGCCAATTGAGCAAATTACTTCATGAACGAGCATCGCAGGTCGACGGCGAAGTAGGTATGTGGGCAAAGTTGCCCACAAACACTCTTGCTTCAAAACCATAGTAACCGTTTATAAAACCAATTTATCACTTGTAACATCGTTGATCATTAATTGTCGATGGTTTTAGTCAGCTGGAGGCACACAGTGGAACGGTTAAAAGTGCCGCGCAATTCACATGTCCTGGGTTCAATTCCATCTCTCTCGTTGATCCAACCTCCCAGTTCCTACCGGAACTAATCCGAAAAAATATAAACAGTGACCTGATCCATTAGCATGTCCCCCTCCCCACAAGTCACTGTATCACCTGTATCACCTGCTACACATATCATGGTCATTGAGCTGACTGGTGCTCTTGTTTAGGTGTATGTGGACCTCCACAAGTCTACAACGTTGTACTACTTCTTCGTCTCACACCACTAGACATCGCCGAGGCAAAAGACGCGATGACGTTTTGGACGTTCGGCCAATTGAGCAAATTACTTCATGAACGAGCATCGCAGGTCGACGGCGAAGTAGGTATGTGGGCAAAGTTGCCCACAAACACTCTTGCTTCAAAACCATAGTAACCGTTTATAAAACCAATTTATCACTTGTAACATCGTTGATCATTAATTGTCGATGGTTTTAGTCAGCTGGAGGCACACAGTGGAACGGTTAAAAGTGCCGCGCAATTCACATGTCCTGGGTTCAATTCCATCTCTCTCGTTGATCCAACCTCCCAGTTCCTACCGGAACTAATCCGAAAAAATATAAACAGTGACCTGATCCATTAGCATATCCCCCTCCCCACAAGTCACTGTATCACCTGTATCACCTATACCCCCGTTGATCGTCGAGTGACAAGAGCGCAAGCCAGTAAATACTCCATTTTTCCTTGTCGCGTGCAAGAGTAGCCCAGTGGGTTCTGCTCGCTTTAGAGGCTCGTCGAGCATCCTATCTTTCTTCTAGGCTCTTCGTGAAGAATTCTGACCATCTGGTCGGGGGTCTTCCTGCAGTACGCTTGACATCCCGAGAAATCCTGTCACTAACAGCTCTTCTCCATCGGTTATCATTCATACGCATTACGTGTCCTGTCCACCTTATCTTCGACAGTTTGGCGTATAGAACGGCATCTTTGATTTTCGATCGTTGACATAAGTCGCGAAGGTGATGTATCTGCCGACCGTCGATTTTCACTCCCATATTATCCCATTTCAGTGTTCGCATGACCATCTGGAGGGTGGCGGTAAATAATTTTGGCGAGATTTTATGGCCTTGCCTAACTCCTAA
>MQTX01000230.1:15150-80685 GCA_009735665.1 Angiostrongylus cantonensis | reverse complement strand
GGTCAGGTGAATGAGGCCCGTTTTTTTTTTTTTACTATGTTTAGCGTTTTTGATACCCACGTGTAGCTTGCTGGGCTCTGAACGTGGGGGCTGGTTAAACTCCCGGGTAGCTTGCCAGGCTCTCCCAGAGTGGACATGGAGCTTATTTGTTGGAGGCGACTCCTAACCGCCTCCCATATACTTCCCTTTCACATGATTGCAGGCTTTTGGCCGAACTGACTCGTAGAATACAATCCGCATAAAGCGAGAACGCACCCACACACGCATGCATGAATACGCCTAGCAAATACAGAAAGTATGTGCCAAATCGGCGCAGCAGAAACAGGGAGTCCATCCCCTGGATCCACCTGCGTCTCAGGGAAGCAAAGGTCGCTTTTGGTCCGCGGTTAACCCTCTATCCGCCACCTGGGGACGAGCCACGCAGCTTTGCGACTAGCCAGCTCGAGATCCCTCATATGAGGGAGATCCGTGGCAAGTCACTGTACATGTCGGCCAGTACGATGACGTCGTACCATATCCTTCTTGTTTGCATGTGCAAGTCTTCTATCGAAGACTGTGATGTTAGTGTACGTGCATTATAGG
Organism: Angiostrongylus cantonensis; assembly: GCA_009735665.1. Taxonomy (NCBI): domain Eukaryota; kingdom Metazoa; phylum Nematoda; class Chromadorea; order Rhabditida; family Metastrongylidae; genus Angiostrongylus; species Angiostrongylus cantonensis. The sequence continues at coordinate 80,103 of MQTX01000230.1, read as the reverse complement.
TACATGTCGTCACCATAGTTCTTCGTTACCCAATCAGCTTCCATTGGCTTTAAGATATTAGCAGCCTCGCCGTACTCGTGATTACTCACTTCATCATAATTTCAGGCCCGAAACTTCATGCTGCTCATGAAAACTCTTGTCTGCCTTCACTCTTCTTTACAGGGCCCACCCATGTACTGAAGAAAATCGACGCATCGTTGATTACTCTCCAGTTTTACCATACTCTTATCAACAGCTCATAATAAAATTTCGACTTTAGTGTACTTTAAGACGTGCGAAAAGTAGAACTTTTATGAGATACCCTAGATTACGTGGAGTGGGGCTCGTGTAGCGCAGTGATTAGAAGGTTCACCCAACACACAGGATCCCTGGCTCAAGTGCGCATCCTGGACAGACCAAGTCTTGGTCGCACCGTAGTCAGCAAATTCATAACACATTTGTTTGTTAGGATAAGAACACTAAAGCGAGAGATCGCTGGGCCATCGTACAACAGTGCAAATGTACTATACGTATTCATCCATCACTACGATGCGTATGAAGTCGAATTCATGGCGCATTTCTGACGGAGGAAGCAACGCTAAATGCCTAATCCTTCATCGTTTATCTTTGAATTCTATTTGAAGAACCCACATATCGAACAATATAGTTAGATCACAGCAGCGCTCTCACACTCAGAACAGAACTCAGCTCCAAACCCCCCAAAGTCTAGATATCTGTCCATTATAAGTAAAGATTTGTCCATTTCTATAATGCATATGAACGACAATCGATGGACAAAAGCCGTTAGTGACTGGATTCCTCGGGATGTCAAAAGTGCTGCAGGACGAACACCGACCCGATGGTCAGAGTTCTTCACGAAAGCCCTAGAAGGCTCAACGAGCCCCTAGAGCTAGCAGAACCCACTGCGCTATTCTTCAACGCGACAGGAAAACATGGATAATTTACTGGCGCTCGCTCGAGTCACCCGACGAAGAGAAGGACAACAGGTGATACAGCTGACAGGTGATAAATAAAGAACACTTTATCAGTGTAGAATCCGAGTTACTCAGTCATTATTCCCGACAACACAACAATTGACGATAGCCTTCTGTTTAACTGCTCAACGTGGGTTCCCTTGGGTGGTTCGTTGGGTTTCCAACGTCGGCCTTGCACACCAACCGACTCTGGTGCTGCTCGTCTTGACTGAGCAACCCGGAGGCAATGATTCTAGTCCGTTTTGGATCTTTTGTTGAGCTTTAATCAACCTTCCCTCCCATGTAAACTTCTGCGGAAGTAGCTATTACTGGTGGTCTAATCATTGTAAACGTGCATGAGTGTGCTTACTTGTATACGGGTCATACCTGGACATTTTGAAGAAAATCCAACGGCGAACTACATGGGATGAATATGGGAGTTGGTTTAAAGTCGCATCCAACAAATAGTCTCCATGTCTTTGTTGGGAAAGCATTTCACACGAGACTGTGTGGGAGCCTTACCCAACCTTGTGAGCTATATGGAAACGTCCTGACACCAGAAGCGCTAAAATTGAAGGGGAAGTGACATTGTCATGCTAGAATGGCAAGATTTTCCATTCAGATCACTTCAGATAGCCCTACACTTTGTCGCCTTCAACTCACTGTCGTTCTTAACAAAGCACCCCAGCTCTTTTACAGTTCTACAACTTCGTCACTATGTCTTCAACAAACAATGATTTTTCATATTTTTATTGATCATGTAGTTGTTTGCTCTTCATCAGCGTCCACTTCAATCTGTACTTGAGTGTATTTCACCGTAACCCTGTTGTAGCAGGGTTTTTTTCTTAAAAAGTATATATATATATATAATTGTAGATGGACTCCATGCCAGCGGTTTTATCACCGTCGATGACATCAGGATGGAACGATCCGCCGAATTTGGGAGGTGCCGCTCCTCCAGTCGCTTCGAATCGTCTCGCACAACTTCGAAGGCGTCCGGTTGACCCATCGTTATCGGTGGGATATCTTTGAGACAGCATCTATTATTTTTTGTTTATATTTCCTATATTTTTGTTTTCATGGTCAAAAGTTTGGGAGAAGTCAAGAAACGAACAGCGTTTATTGACCCCTAAAGGTCTGTCATGCATTCCACTTCATTAAGCATTGTTGGGGGTGAATGAAAGCACATCCGTCCTTTACAATGATTCGCGGTGAGCTCCCGATGTGTCGACCCGGAGGCTGGGGAATCCATCCTATGTGTATTGTGGGGCGCCTCGACCACTGCGGTACATGAGCCCTATTATTAATCATCCATTACGAAAAGATACTAGCGGTTTCCATAGAAAAAACTCAAGCTATGAAAAGTATGTGGACAATTTAAGGTTTGAGAGGATAGTATTGCTTGGAAAAATCCTACTTGCTAGAAAGTTTGACCGTGAATGTTAGTGCTTACTTTTTGATTTCTTACCAAATTCTTATCTGGTCTTCTTGTAGTTTTAAGATATATGGCATCTAGCTTTTCTGAATTTGACTCTATGTGTTGAAGTTCTCGGGGAAAGATGCTGTTGATGTTGTTCGTTTTCCGTTTTCACCAAATCCTAATCTCATCTCGTTCTTGTTTGAGTCGCATAGATTTTCCGTGTGCTGAAAAGTGTAGATGTTGGTGTTTCATTTTAAAGTGTCTAGAAAGTTCTATTCTGTGTTATTTCAGGGCGTCTCACCAGGAGGAAATATTGCGCCACAAATTACGGGAAGTGTTGTTAGCCATGAAGGTCATCAGTATCACGGAGTGTATGGTGGTGGGTGAGTAATCGGCTTGAATATTTCTTCGTTTTGTCATTTATTTTATTTTAAAGTTTTAGTGTTGTTTCTTCATTCAATTCTTTTTTGTTGTTAAATAATGTGTATATGTTTTGTGGTTTTATACATTTATATTGACTCTAAGAGGCGCATTTGGCGCAGTGGTCGGAGGCGCTCTGCAATACACATAGAATCGATCCCCGAGCCCAAAGCTCACCAAGCCTTACATCCTTCCGGTGTCGGCAAATTGGCACCAGACTTGTCTGGGAGTACAGCATCACTGGCTCAATACATCGGTAGGCCACCGGCAATCATTGTAAAGGTTAGATATGCATTCATTCACCTCGAAGCGATGCCTAATGAAGTCGAATGCATGAAGCGTCCCTCAAACTTTGATCAACGCCTAGAGCTTTATTCTTTTTAGCTTTATAAAGAGTAAAGGGTAAAGCTGTAGGCATTGATCAATCCCTAAGGGATGCGCCATGCATTTGACTTCATTAAGCTTGGTTTGAAGGTGGTTGAATGCATATTTGGCCTTTACAATGAATGCCGGTGGCTACCGATGTATTGAGTCAATGCTGCTATACTCCCATACAGGTCTAGTGCCAAATTGCCGACCCCGGAGGGATGGAAGGCTTGGTGGGCCATGGACGCTGGAATAGATTTCACGTGTGTGTTGCAGGGCTCCTCCGACCACTACGCCACATGCGTCTCTTATATTGGCTAATATTATCCTTTATAATGCCTAATATTCCGTGGTATCAGAATGTTTTTAGTGTTAGAGTACAATCTTGGTTGTTCCAGATGTGGTGTGACTCCCTCTAATCTAATTTCACAAGGCTACGGCGTGAGTGTTCACTTGTTTTTAAGATTTCATCGTCGTCAGAGCAAGTCAGCTATTTCACACGATTATCAAAAATTTTGCTTCTACCCAACTTTTTCATGCATGCTATACACTCTTCCATTCATCATGTGCTTCCCATTGTTGCATAAAACGGTATGTGACAAAGCGCAGTCGAAGTAACTTAATCATCAGAAATCTACAATAACTCTTCCTGTTCTGGTTTGAACTCCTTTTCTCTTCACTTTAACCACCATTCGGTGCTCACAATATTCATGTGTAACTATGGGTGTAGATGTTGTAGCACCAGGTACGTCTTGTGGATTTCTCATTAATAACAATAAACGACAATGCCTTTGGTTGTCCTAGTTACCAGGAACGGTGATATTTTTAACGCGGTTTTTTTGTACTGTGATATCCAGTAATAACTTGCTCGGCTTTGCTGTAATACGAATTATTTGCTATTCTTATACTCTTATTTGGCTTAATAGAATACATGTGGGTCTTAAAAGTTGAGAAGGGTGATAGAAGAAAATCCGAATTCTTCTAGCACATATCTATAATTCGTTTATTGTAGGATTTCGGCTTCACTGACGTACAGATAGTCTGCTTCCATACGAACCCACCACCTACATGGGTATTGCTACCTCCCTACCTCCATGCGGGATATAAACAAACGGGAAACCCATTCCTTCAATCTGCTCAGGGATAGTATGTCGTCGTTTTGGTTCGTGCTTAGACCTTTAGCTGCCACCTGAAGTCGAATATAGGTGTCCTCAAAGCTAGTCGGTTCTATATCACTTATAGGCGAGGTTCACATGGTTTTTCTTATAATATATTTCATTTCACTTTTACTGAACTGCAGCATGGGAAATACGTGATGATAGTTCCTGCTTTTCATCCGTGTAAGTGTCATCCAGTGATGTAGCTGATTTGCATTGTTAGTTTTTTCTTCATTTCTTTCTTACAGAATTACTCGTTTTATTGGTGCATTACGAAAATTCGCTTTTAGTTTGCGCCTTCATCAATCTCCATGGGTATCCCGACCTCGGCGCCCATCCCAGGGGCGGTTACTACACATGCTGCAACTGACTTCCGTGGTCACCCTCAGCAGGGCAGCTACCAACGAGCATCTCATACACCACTTACGACCATTTCAAATCAAATGCCTCCAACATCATATAGTCATGTGGCTCAACAGCCCCAACTTCCTTACTTGACATCGAACAACGCATCTCAAAAAGAAGTGCCGCCTACTTTCGCTCAGTTAGTTCCACACTATCCTCAGCAGCCCTCATATCCGTATAGTCAACACGAGGCTTCGATTAACCAACAGTTTTTTCAACAACGACAACACCATGGAGCTCCGCCGAATCAACAGTTTTTTGGACAACAACAAATGTATCATGGAGCTCCACCGATACGCAGGTGCTTAGTGAATTTAAATTGGTATTCATAGAATACGATTTGCCGATCCAGTTGTAACAGTAATTAGAAGAAATTTTTTCGAAATCTGCTAATATTTAGACATTTTTTTCTTTCTGGCTTTTTAAATGTAGAATTATCAATCAGTTAGTTTTACTGCTATGACCCTTACTAATTTAGTTACATAGTGAAGAGAGGTGTATTTGAAGCTCACCTGAAGAATTCGAAACATCCCGTTAACACCGTCAAATAGCGCTTGTAAAACTGTGAAGTAAATTCTGGTCCTTATTCGAATTTCAACTTGTCTGGCTTTTGGTCAGCTACTTCCGATAATTTTCCGACATCTAGAGTAATTAGGGAAACGCAGTTGTTAGGAATGCTACGCAATAAACGCAATGTCGCCGGCCCAACCCTGTGCTGCGTCTCTCAAGCTTTTTGTCCCTCTGCGTTTATCGCATTGTCATCAGACTTCTCTGGTAAGATCTTTATCCTATCCACAAAAGCTGACGACTGACCGTAATGAAGACTAGGGAATGCTGTAGCACGGCAATCGCAAATTTTTAAAGAGAATCATAACCTGCCTTAAACGGCATTCATAGCGAAGGGGAATTTCTCAGGTGGAAGACAAATCCAAACACAAATCCGAATGCTTTCATGAGTGACGCACGCACGATAGCGGTAATAAAGAAAGTGCTGGGATCTGCACAATATAGGAAGTCGCATTATAGGAAATTTGTTAACACTTTTTGACATTTTTGAAGTTTCAAACGTACTTGTATCCACAGCTATTAATGAAGCGCTGATTAACGATGAGATTGCCATCGTCCGCAGTTCTAGAAATTCCCGACTATCAAATCGCTCTGGTATTTTAAACTAGGGCCTCGACGAAAGCTACATTTTATGGGCTCAAGAAAGAAGCCAATTTTTTCGTTGTAAAATAAAGATAGTTATATCTTGTTTTTGAAGGCCACCAGAAACAGAGTCAGATTAATGTTTTTTATTTCAAGTGACACAGTTCATTATGACCTTTAATCTGCTTGATTGAAGTCGCAAAACACTATCATAGTGTTTTCGAGCTCGCAAGCATTGAATTGGACGCACGTTGTCGCCAACGTGTTAAATACTCTTTGCAAATGTGTGCCTTGCGCAGGATTTTTTTTCTAATTGCACAATTTCCTTTGTGTTGTAGGAAAAAGATTCTCTTTCCATTCTTTAACCGCACAGAGTGATTAAAAGTAGGAACCTTAGTGTTTTTAACTATAGCCTCATTTTAAGCTACTATTGAAATTCGATGAGATAGTTTGAATTTTTGAGAACTTCCAACGGTTAACCTGTGTGGCGCAGTGGTTAGAGACGCTTTGCAGTACATTTGTGGCCGTTGGTTCAATCACACCTTCGTAGCAAACCAAATCTTTAATCACTTTGTAGTCGATAAATTTGTATTAGTCTTGCTTCAGAGGATAATATACACTGACTCGGTACATCGTCGAGCCACCGCAACTCATTTAATAGGCCAAATATGCATCTGTTCACCTCAAGCGATGCCTATTGCTGTTGAATTTATGGCGCATTCCTTAGGAATTGATTGACGTCGAACGCTTTATCCCTATCTTGTTGTCTTGTGTAAACGAGAATCATCGGAAACCGATGGGGAAAAAGAGATTGGCCTACGTGTACTGAACGTTCAGCTGTACCTTCAACGAAGGAAAGATAGTAGGAATTCATGTGGCGCAGTACAGTAAGTGGCCACGTCTAAATGCCCAAATCATTGGCGACTTAAAGCTGATAATAATAATGCATGGTTTGCTCGAAAAGAAGAAAAGGATTAAATGATTTCTGGAATAGTATACCTCAGTTTTTTGAAAGGTTGTGGAGGTCAATATATTGGCTCGACAATTAGATCGCTCTATATCCCCATACATTAATGTCGAAGTGGAAAAGTGGAACTTAAACGATGTCGTCCTCCACAAAGTCCATCTCCTTTATCACTTGAGATCCCATTAGTTGTCGAGTTACTTGAACACATACTAGACATTTTCTCTTGTCCCTACCCCACAAGAGGACTATACAAATAACGCGAAAGGTATCACACTTCGGTGGTTATGTCTTTGTTCAAATGTTTTTGACGAGAAAGCAGCAGTTGGAAGTTCCACGCACTCCATCATAACATTAGCTCGTACGTAGCTGCGCTTCTAGATTGAAATTAAGAACTCGTTATCACTTGTGTGACTCTACATAGAGGATAAAACCATGATTTACGTTAGTATTCTACACCCAGGGACACCACCTCTTCACTCGTTGAAGAGTCATCCCCGTGGAAGTGAAGCTGCTGGGTACTTTGAGACGGATGGGACGGGAACCATAGTGGTAAAGATTGTAATGTTACTTTAAGGTTCTTGCAGATGAGTGAACTGGCCTTCACAACACCCTAAAGGTGTTTTAGATTAACGCGGAAATTTAAGAAATGAACAAGAGGGTCCAATGGTATATGTTTAAAAGTGATCATAACAGTTGTCGTTGCTGCGTTCTGCGTTGATGTGTGTACATGTGCTCTTTTTTATGGTGTTTACAAAGCTCTATACGACTTGATCAAAAATATCCTAATTAGTGTGGCTCTCGATTCTCTGGCGCAGACGGAATTCACCGAAGCGTCGATCATTGTGATTAACCAGTAACTAGTGAAACGGGAAAAAGACTCAGCTGTTATATAGTGTCACATTGTGATATAGTGTTATATTTTTCTACACTGAAGATGTAAAGTTTATCAAACAAAAAGGATTTTCCCTATCTGGAGTGTTTTGTATTTACAGAGATTTACTTATTAACCAAGATCTTTGTTGACTCTGAAAACTGAGGCATTAATAACATGTACTCTGGGGAAGACATAAGCTCTACCTTTATGACTCAGCTGCGAACATTCGTTGCGGTAGAATTTCCCATCTACAGAAATTAATTGCAAATGTAATCTAAAAAGTAGTTGGCAAGGTTCTTATCCTAGTTTCGTTATTTATCCAACTTGCCGTGCAGCTTATCAGCTCGAGAAGTAGGTGTGATTTGTTTGCCAACTCAGTGATGTACAAACCAAAGAATCTGGATGACATGTAGCAGGATCTTGAAATTGAGTTCTAATATTGTGTCCGGTTATTGCACTCTCTCATTCCCATATTTTCGATCCTTTCTACGATAAATTCAGTTGTGCACTTAATACAGTAGTCGGTCAAAGGATCCATTTGTCCAGCAAATAGAACCATTAGATGGTAAGGTATACGTATATAGGAGTGCTAAAGGTTATCCCCCGTGGTTCCTGCGGTTATGACTGGCGATAGTCGGATGAAAGTGTGTTTCTCCAATAGTTTCTAAGCTAGTGTTCACCATCACTGATACCTTCCTCGGTTTAAATTCTCACTGAGGGCGGAGAGGAGATATTCAACGCGCCGTGCTAGGTTGTTACCGCCTCTCACCTATTATCTGATTCTACTCGTTACCATGGACATAGGCGGCTAACAACGACATATACACTGTCGTTGTTGTTGCTTCATCGCCTCCGGTTCTGAATCTCTGATTATCTGTTCATATAGGTGCCTACGTCAGAACTACCAAGTTTTCAGTACACTTCGTGCTCCAAACCACTACTGTAGCACTCATTAGTATCGAGAAAAAGCAGAATGCTTCTAATGAACTCATCCGCTGTGGAGAACGCTATGAATCTTCACGTATATAATCGCCTTGACCTGGTAAAAGCTGCCTTAGTTACTTGGGTACGTTGATGGCCCGCCTTCACAGATCGCGCGGGTCCCAGCATATTCTCCATTTTTCGTAGTTTGGGTAGTTTGGTCACCATGTTTCCCTCGAGTCCCGAGGTTGGCCTAGCCAAAGTCTACACCAAGTCGTTATCACCACAGACTGTCGCCGCCCCCTTGGATCACAGGAAGATTTGCGACCATGCGACTAGTTTGATACCAGGACCGTGGTATCCTGGTATTGGTCTACTCTTAGCTGGTCTTCTTGATGGAAACACTGGACTGCTTCCCAGCATGGAACACGCTGTCGGCTGGAGTAATCCCCCTGCTGTACATTGCAGCCCGACATCCAAGAACACCTCCCAGCGACGATGAGGCGGTAAACCGTTGGGAGGTGCTTTTATTCTGAAAATCTCTTGAGTCTCACAAACCATATGCGATTTACAGTTTTCCAGTCACTTCTCGATTTTGTATGACCGTTAAAGTCTAAAATTAGTCAGATTTGAGTCGTCAGCGATATGCGACTCTGAGCGGCTGTTCGTCCTCGGTGGAAGACATGAAAAAAGCGGCTCTGAAGAAGGCGATTCTGCCGAAACGTCAGCTACGATTGTGTTGTATGTGTGTTATTGTATGGGAGTAAACGTATGCTGTTTAACAACCTCGCGATTGCTAAGAGAGAAAACGACGAATTCATAATCCAATGCCGAGGTTAATAGAAAGTCGATCCTGGGTTCTAAAATTAGTCCTTGCGTATTCTTAGCTTTTACTCGAAAACTTTCGTTTAGTCCTTATTTGTACTTGCTAGAGTTTACTCTTCTTTGATGAAGTTCAGGTTTCGATCCACTTAAGAATTAATCGACAAAGTGGAATAATACCCAGCTTTTCTTCCAGAACTTAAGCTATTCTTTTCTTTTGCCCAGAATGGCAAACGATTGTAAGCGAGGGTGGTGTTGTTTGATCTTTACAATCTCTCACTATGATTTTTGAACCATCATCTCATAATGAGTTGTGCGATTGTGTTAAGGGTGTTTAAGCTCACTATTGTTTCCTTTTGTCACATTGAGTTTCAGTCGTATTAAGAATGTGTGAGCTCACTATTATCTCTTCATGCTATCTTTCACGCTAGGAAGATCACAAGCGTATTAATAGCTGAGCTATATTTCATGTTATATTCGAATATTCAGGTCATTCAGGCTTATTTACGCCACTTTATCTTCGTAATACGAGTCGTTTAATATAGACGAGTTTACAATTTAGTCATTATAAACTTCCAAAGACTGCTGCCATTTACTTACATCTTCGTCATCAGATTTTGCTTTTGCCAACGAAGTAGAAATACAACGTTGTCTGCAACCACAATGATGCTGAGATATCTGCAAAACTCCGGACCGCAGGTGTCTGCGGTGAGGAACTAACGCGCTATTACCTTTTCCGGGGCCTGCCTGACACGTTCACTAACACACCATGCGGGTCCTTTGTTTCACCTGTCTCTTAGCCAGTTTTCTAATTTTTTTTTTTAAATTCTAGTATTTTATCTATTTCTGCAACGTTATCCGTTGGGCGAGATGTTTTTAAAATTTGGAGGTTTTAAAAATTTCAAAGAATTTCTAATTGGGGCTGGTTTTTGGATATTTACTGGTAAATAGGGTGCTTACGAACTCGAAAACTTCATGGAATTTTACAAGACTCGCTTTTCCGTTCATAAGTTACTGGAGGAGTATTTTAAAACATTAGTCTCATTTTTGAAACCGTTTAAAATTCAAATTTTTTGAGAATTGGAGGCGAAGTCGAAGTGCTTCACTGATGTGAATAATACATTGGAGAATACCACTACATCATCATGAGCGGAATACTGTTCTTTCACTTACTGCGGAAAAGCACGTAATATGTTGCTTCCAGGAAATCGATATTTCGACGTGAAAGGGAACTTTTGTTTTTATTTTTCTTTGGCAAAGAACTGTACTTTGTAACAATTTTTGTGTCAACCAGTAAGCTGCGACCTGAGGTTTCTTCTATAAAGTTCGAAGGTACGGTTCAATACTTTCGATTCGATTCGATCTTGAAATACAAGAATTGTCGGTGTTCAAAGTCTATGTCTTAAGTTTTTGTTTACTTTGCCTGCTTATACTTGAATACTTGATTTACTAGTGAAATAAGTTTTTAAATTGTATTTTTGGACTGGGCGCACAATGGGTGCGTGCGGCGCAGTGGTTGGAGGCGCCACTGCGACACGCACGTGGAGTCGATCCCTGCGCCCATGGCCCACCAAACGTTCCATCCCTTCGAGGTCGGCAAATTGGTACCAGACTTGTCTGGGAGGATAGCAGCACTGGCTCAATACCTCGGCAGGCTACTGCGAGTCATTATAAAGGCCAGATATGCATTCAATCACCTCCAACGATACTTAATGAAGTCGAATGCATGGTGCGTCCCTCAGGGATTGATCAACGCGGAGAGCTTTGTCGTTTTATTTATCCTTTATTTTTGGACTAGCAGATTTATGCCTCAATTATAGAAAAGCAACCAAATTGTCTGTGCCTTTTTTTAGACTGAGGAACCTAATGTTCGTTTACAAGTTGAATACGCTTTTTATCGTTGACAGTGGTTCATACCACTCGCTTCATTGTGGATTTTTCATAAAATTTGAAGATTTCAACTAGAAGCGAATCATGAACTGTTCATAGAATTAAGTTTTCGCCAAGACTGCAGTCGAATACAAATATGATAGGGTTTCAATATTTTTCGTATGCTTTAGAGCGTGACGGACGAGTCGAGGTGGACGACGACAACATTCAACACCAGTGCCGCTACTTCTCCGACCACGTCGTCGGGAGTGTCATCACCAAGTGCTGTCACGACGATATCATCGTCGACACCGACGATGCCGTCATCGTCAATGAGGCGCGAAACACATCGTCCCATCTATGACATTTTCACAGTGGCACGTACGTGAAGAATGATGTGATAAATTTCATATTTAAAGAAAAGGATTAAAGAAACGTGTTAAGAAAATATGCCCAGTTGTGGTCTAATGATTTGGGGGAAATTGCCGATGATCTGCTGTTATATTTTGGAAACTGTATAGTTGGCCTTAAATAGAAGCTCATCGACATCAGATGTGCTCAAGCTACTCATAGGTTATTGGTGGTCAAGGCTCTGAGGGCAGCTTTTCGTTAGTATTCCGGATACGACAAAGGCAAGATTTATTAGCCTACCTACTGCAAATGAACAGGGAATTTTCCCGGTATCCCAAGTCCTTATGGTCGTCGACGGAAGGCATGGAAATCGATTAAAACTCGGGAAATGTGGCCGTGTAAATCTTTGTAATGTTTTTAAAAATGAGTTTCCGTTCCTCTAAAGAATGCTTTTAAAAAAAAACTTTAAAAATTGCTCTCATAGATGGCTTTGTCTGGTAAGAGAGCTGCTCTACATAATATACTAAATTATACAGTTCTGAACCTTTGAATGGTCAACGTTGATCGATTTCGGTGAGCTTTCTGGTAACGTTTGGAATTTCAGCTAATATCTATTGTTGCGAGGTGGTTCATATAGGCATTTTGTAGAACGTTGTGAAGGTGTTGTTGTTTTTAAATCTTTTCTAAGTAACTATATGAGAAAATGTTGATTAATGAAGACTAATTACGTCAGGTTTTCCACCATTCTAATCAAATAAAATATGCACTCGTGGTAAATCAATGAAGACAAAATTGGTCATGTTAACTACGAAGAATGTGTTGGAAGAATACACATGGGCTTTTTAATGGTGTGCATCCGTGCTTTCTTCGTGATATTTCTTAGGATCATTCTACTGTTAAGTTGATAGTCAACAGATTTCCCTCACGCGATAGATCTCAGGTGTTGTAAAATGTCGATAGGAGAATAAGTACAGTCATTCGGCGACTGCGCTTCTTGCTTGGAATGCTAGTTCAATCACGCAATGAGTCCTTTTCTCACTTTTCCGGATTCTTTATATATACGGCTAAACAAGTATTTGCTCTATTTGCTTACGTATGGTTGTATTCGGCAGATAAACTGAACGAAATATCTATAACCAAGTGATAGGGTAGCGCATGGGACACGGTTGGAAATCGCCTGGATAAGGCTCACCTCTGCGTGAGAGGTCGCCTAGCAAATTGTGTGGCTCACCCCTCCGAACGCATAACAGTGAGAGATCTAAGAGGTAGCATTTCGGCAGACAGTGAAAGTAAAACTTAAGAGCTTCACATCTTTAAGGTGTGATGATTTTCCTGCATCACGAAGAGAGAACCACTCTAGAAAGCTTTAATCTGCTGTAGATGTGAATAGGAACTTTATTGGTGCATGCTGGAGCCACTCATTGGTTTGAATTAAGGAAGGTAAATTCCAAATCAGCAGTTCTTTTCCAGTTTATACAACTTCTCGCTGATTTGTCAGTGTGAAAATTTAAAGAGAGAGATATCTTGATGACTTTAAAGCTCATTTTAAGTTAATATTTTTTCGCAGTGTCTTCTGGGCACTGAGTGAGCAAACCGTACTCCTCATCGATGCTGTAGATCTGCTCTCACAAGCTACTAAAGACATGTGTCACGTTTGTTTCGTGATATATAAACATTACTTACATTATAAATAATTCTAAGGGCGCGTATGGTGCAGTGGTTGGAGGTGCCACTGCGACACACACGTGGAATCGATCCTGACCCATGGTCCACCAAGCCTCCTATCCTTTCGGGGTCGCCAAATTGGTACCAGACTTATGTGGGAGGATAGCAGCACTGGCTCGATTGCATTCAGTCCCCTCCAACGATACTTAATGAAGTCGAATGCATGGCGCATCCCTCAGGGATTGATCAACGCCGAGAGCTTTATCCTTTTCAATCGTTCTGTTTTTCACTAAATCATGCTTTTGATACTATTTAGACATGTCTGAAATGCAGCAGTTTCTAAATATAAGCTTTCTCCCACATTTCCTATAATAGGAATCTTGTAATTTTATTTTTCGCTTAAGTAAGAATGCTTCCATATACTTTCAGGTGACGCTGGTGCTGATGTCAAGTCCGCCGACCCTCTTTTTCCCCGTTCTAATTCTGTGAGTCTGCAGATGGTTTTTGATTCTGTGTTTGTTTATTTGGTGAGGAAAAATCGGTAATTTTTCGAAGATGAGGCTATTACTGTATGTTTGTGGGAAAACCATTTCGCTTAGCCAATACGCTAATATTGTTGGGCGTGAACCTGATTCACTTGTACCACCTGTCATTCCGTTAATCATGAAGTTGTTCGGGAGATTACCAATTAGCTCTTCATTGTGAACTCTATTATGGATACAATTTTTCATGTCCACTTTTATTTCACCTATATAACAAATGAAACCTTTTTAGAGTTGGTTGGGCATTTCGAACTGTTTATCAAACGGCCACTAACGGTACAGCTAGTCTTACTTAGCTGGAGTTCTAATACGGGGACCTTGTAGAGCACACCAATGAAGTTACTGGCACACAAATGCTTTGTAGTTTGGTCAAAACCTTTGATCCAAGCATTCATGGACTCGTTCATATGGTCACTCAATTCAACAAGGACTAATAAAACTACTAAACCGACTTTCACTTAGCCTTAGCGTAATTTCACATAGTTTACTCAACATATCTGTTTAGACGGTTCGTCTTACACGAAGTAGTTATATAACTTTTATTCGCCTTACCTTTCATCCTCTCACTCTTCTTCAAAGCTATGTGATGCAAGTCGATTGTCCACAATCGTTCATTCTCACGGTGTAGGTCTTCGTAATTTAATCTTCTTGAGTGGTGTACCGCTGAAATGAAGTAGCCTTCTCCGGCGGTATCATTTATACAGAACGATTGCCGACAAACGTTTAAATAGATGGTGGGCTAGGATGTTACGGTCAAATGAAGGTCTACACCATATTGAACAGAAAGGCTATTCACCGTGATGTTACGAGTGGTACTGGCCCACGCGTTGTTCACGTGGGGTCGCAAGCAAGACACACCCCGGGGTCAAAATATCATTTTGAAATAGGGCGCCAGGTCACGTGTAATAGTGAGGCATTCGTCTTTCCGGTTCATCTTTGGATTTTTGAAATTTAAAATTGAAATTTAAATTTATCAAAATTTGAAATTGAAACGAGAATTTTTTGAAATGAAATTTTTAGAATAACTTATTTTTGTATCAATCATTCTAGCCAAGGACTAAATCAAAGGTAATTCGAGATCGTCTCCAATAACAGGCATCATGTCTGTAGGACATGAAGAAAGCTAGAATAGAATTTACTCTGCTCTTATGACCGGGCGAGCTCCTTGTGGGTAGCTCTTGCTAAGAACGATAAGAATACAGCCGTCATATGAAAATATTGATAAAGTTTGTGTATCTAAAGGTAGCGGAAATCACTTGAAGATCATTTGTGCGACAGAGATGATTAGACCTGAGAGAAAAACAGAACTAGGGCCTTAGTGGTGCTATGCGTAACACAGGTGATTCCGAAAAGGAGGTAATCGCTGTTCGATCTGGCCTAGAGTCCAAGTTTTCTAAATATCTCGGTATCGTTGTCGTTGTATTTCACATAATACCCTGCCGTTGAAAAAGATGATAATAGACAGCGTAATATGTAGAAATGGATAGATTGTTTAGTTAT
This sequence comes from Angiostrongylus cantonensis, assembly GCA_009735665.1. NCBI lineage: Eukaryota > Metazoa > Nematoda > Chromadorea > Rhabditida > Metastrongylidae > Angiostrongylus > Angiostrongylus cantonensis. The sequence continues at coordinate 64,722 of MQTX01000230.1, read as the reverse complement.
CCCATTAGTCTGCAGGCTTCTAGGATTTTGATATTTCTCGATTTACTGATGTGTGTTTCAGACACCTAGTCAACCCACAACGCAAATTGCTTGGGCATCTTCATCCGCTAACTCGGTTAGCAACACTAAAACGTCATCACTTTTGTCCCAGAAGACGACATATCCGGCTACAAGTTTGGACTCAGCCCTTCCATCTGTTCAATTAAATGACGTGATCGCCTCGTTACCGAATTGCGTTGTAGATTCGGCAAGGCGACCGTCGACACACGAAGGCGTGAATTATCGGTGAGTTGTTCACAGACCTAAGTCGCATCAATTTTGATTGGTTAGAATGTGATTAAGTGTCAAAAGATTTATTATTCTCTGCCGTTTCTCCTATTGCTACGCAACATATCTCACCCGCAGTGTATTGGTTCCATTCCCATTCCCATGGTCGACAGTTCAAATTCCATCAGTTCACTGTGATGAGACGCAAATTCAATGAATTAGCGACTGCAACAAGAATTTGACCGCAGGGCACACCTATCTAACTATATGCCGTGAACTTTGGTTTGAATGGAAAAGGAGGTGAAGTTAAACGTATATCGTTCTCAGACAAGCGACGAGGAGCGAAAGAGGTTGCCCGTTTTTCCTAAGCAGTAGTATGCTCTTCACATTGTGCAACATGTCAGTGCTGGAGTAGATTGCGAACTTAACGTATTGTGTAATCATAGTTTATGAAAATGGAATGGGAGGAGCTAGATGTAGAATGAGAGAGTTGCCATTCGTCGGCATTGTTCGAGAGACCGGCGGCATCACCTGTATCACCTGTAGTCCCGTTGATCGCCGAGTGACTCGAGCTGGAGCCAGTAAATCCTCCATTTTTCCCTGTCGCGTGCAAGAATAGCCCAGTGGGTTCTGCTCGGTTTAGGGACTCGTCGAGCATCATAACTTTCTTCTAGGTTTTCAGTGGGACAGTATATCCATCCTCTTTTATTTCATATGACGGGGGGTGGACGTGGCTATCGAAGAGATCTGAGTAGTATTCGTGGATGATTTTCTCCATTGCCTTTCTGGACACTGTTATTGTTCCGTCTGGGCATAGGAGTGCAATCACCTGTCTTGTAATTGGCGAAGCCTCGCCGGGTTTTGTGAATTCTTTTCCCAGCCTCTGAAGCTTCGACCACTGCTGCTGCTTTTCTCTCTTTAAGGTCTTCTTTTATCGCTTATCTGCATTGTTTCGCACGATCGGACGTTAGTTCGCGGTTGCCTGCAGCTCGTGCGATTCCACGCTGGCGTATTAGCTCTAGAGTTTCTGGAGGCAGATGTCTCTTTGTGACTTTCGAACTCTCAGCTTTCATGGCGCTAACGTGATGATGTTCAATGAGCCTATCGTATTCCTCGTCGATGTTGTCGACAACGGCATCTTCCCAACAGCCGACTAATGAGCTGAATAAGCCCCAGTTTGTGGTGGTTCAGGGACTTCGGTTTTCGAATTTGGCTGCTTTTTCGCCTTTCCGCGTGAAATAAAATCTTGCATGGAGACGGTGGTCTGATCCCGTGTAGAATTTTGGGACCACAGTGACATCGGTTCGGCAAAACTTTCTGTTTACTATGATGTGGTCTACTTCGCTATGGTACTCTCCAACGGGAAATTTCCACCTTCAGCGTTGAGGGTGAGGCTTCTGGAATTGCGAGTTACCATGGATAGTCTTGGTCGCCATGATAATATCATAGAGCCGCTTATCCTGTTCGTTTCATTCTAATCCGTGGGTCCCAATGTGACGTTCCTCAGACGATCCTCTTGGCCCAATCTTGGCATTGAAATCTCCAATGATGAGCTTGAAGAATGTATGGTCTTCTCTGTAGAACCTCTCCAAGTTCATGTAGAACGATTCGACTTCTTCTTCGTCATAGTTTGATGTTGGCACGTAAACGACGGACGGATATTGTCAAACCCGGTATTCATCCACATCTTTTTAATCGTAAACGTCCGATTCGGGTTGTGAGGTGTTCGAATGAATCGATGTTCATGAACAAACTCGTGTTGACGAGAACGCCGACACCGCCTACTCCTCTACTGTCGTATGTTCCGAGGAACAGTTCTTCTCCAGAGTCATAGGCAGCGTTTAATGGTTGGCGTTGTCTGGTCTAGGCCAGGCCGATGACGTCGTGCCTTATCATTCTTGCTTGCATGAGCAAGTCTTCTATCGAGGACTCGGGTGCAAGTGTACGTGCGTTGTAGGCACAGGTCGTCACCATAGTTCTTGATCCAGGCAGCTTCCATTGGTCCTGAGATTTTAGCAGCCTCTCCGTACTCGTCCTACTCAACGCTGCGAAATTGGGTGCTCCTTCGGGGTCAGGGGAATGAGGCCTTTTTTTTTACTGTGTTTATCGTATTTGATACCCACGTGTAGCTTGCTGGGCTCTGAGCGTGGGGGCTGGTTATACTCACGGGTAGCTTGCCAGGCTCTCCCAGAGTGGACATGGATCTTATTTGTTGGAGGCGACTCCTAACCACCTCCCATATACTTCCCCTTCACTTGATTGCAGGCTTTTGGCCGAATTGACTCGTAGAATACAATCCGCATAAAGCGAGAACGCATCCACACATGCATTCATGATTACGCCTAGCAAATACAGAAAGTATATGCCAAATCGGCGCAGCAGAAACAGGGAGTCCATCCCCTGGATCCACCTGTGTCTCAGGGAACCAAAGGTCGCTTTTGGTCCGCGGTTAACCCTCTATCCGCCACCTGGGGACGTGCCACGTAGCCTCGCGACTAACCGGCTCGAGATCCCTCATTTGAGGGAGATCCGTGGGATCGGCGGCATAAATTCAAAAATTGCTACACCTTTTTTACCATGGAAGGGATGATCATTGTGACTTATCGAACGAGCGCTTCATCGCGGTGATATGTTTTCCTGCTTGAATAGCTTTAATGGAGAACTAACAGTACTTCAAGAGTCCAATGTGCTTGTTCTGTTTGAATAGGTATTGGAATTCGACTATTGCTGAACTCTTTGAACTTATCTTGAAGGCCATTGGGTTTAAGAGAGTCTAATGAACCTTTTTCAAATTTGAAATTTGTCATTTTATGAGGATAGTACTGTGTGATTTTCAGTCCGGTTGCAAAAGCTCCAGGTGACGTTTCCATGAGCCGGCAACAAATTATTTTATGCTTATCTATGGCAAGCGAAAAGCTATCACCGGTATTCTTTGTTTTTTCTTCATATACCGACTTTACCAACGTCACTTATTTTTTTGTGGATACTTTTAAGAATATCTACCGAGGCGTGCAGTTGAGAATATCCGAGCTAAATGAAGCGATTGATGAAGGGCGAATCTCGGAACGGTGTCTTAAAAGTCTTAACTATGTTGTAGATGGTGAGTAATTACTGTGTTAAATTCTAACTTATTTGAGCAATGTCGTTCGTCAATTAATATGCATATTTCTCATTGAGTGTTCTGTATGGTAAACGTGTAAAGGAAGAGGATCAGTAGTTGTGTAGATTACTTTTATGCATACAATCTGTTGTCAGACTATTATTATTGTCGATAAAGGTTGTTAAATATTTTTATAGTTCGTTATTTTTTTCTACTTTTGGTTTCCTAACTTCTTCGTTTCCGATGGATCCTATGTGAATAATTGTTACTTTGTTTTCAGCTATCGATCGTGCAAACTACGATGACGCACACCGGTTTTTCGATCGAATGAGGTTGGAATTCCCTGAAGAAATGGGTCCATGGGCGCAACAAGGCATCCGCTTATTAATCAATGAACTACGACGGCCAACCCCACGGATCGGATCTGCTGGTTCAAGTATTCGGATGTAGTGATATTTCTTCAGTTAGTCATCGATAAAATACGTTCGTCCCCAGTCTTAGTACCCACACATTCGTCTTGCAAGAGTTGTACTTCTTTTAGTGAACATATTGTGCAAAGGCTGTCTGAATAGAAGAGTATTTGATGGTACTTACCCTACGCGTAATTCTAACGCTATTCAAATCACAAACAGAGCAACGATGTTTTTAGTGCTCTTTCCTCACAAGTTTTACTTGATGAAAGTGAACATGACATTACGGAACATAATCGCTATCATAATTGTTAAGTGCTACGTTCTTGTTTCTCTATTTGTCTGCTGTCATTCCGGAAAAAAATCCTGAGGGATGTGGGTGATGATGGATGCGGAAAGTAACAGGGGTTTCATTTCCTTTGATCAGGCATTACCGAAACACCGATTGTGAAAGCTCTGTCACTTGCTATTCTGCAAAGTACTCCTATCTAATCTAGACATCCTATATCTGGAATAGGTAGTAAAAAAGTTATGTCTCATTTCGAGAATTTTTGTTTTTACGTAAGTAAAGATTACTTTTAATCATAGGTCTATTATTTGTCTATTTGTTAGTTGCTTCAATTACATTTCATTAGTGTCAACATACGGTATTAAACTACCGTTCTACTTCAGTATCAGTCTCATGTCTGAATCATCTAAAGAGAGATTTTCTACTAAAGCTTTTCCCTTCCGTTAAGCTTCAATGATTGCGTTCTTTTCATTGATGATTATGAAGTCGGCATTAGATGTACCGGACTTCTTCCGTAAACTGATGAACAAACTTTCAATGATTCGCTTTGGTTTACTGCTTTTTTTCGCTCTGTTTTTTTTTTCCACTGTCACATAGATTCCTTCTTTCATTTGGGTAGGTGTGCGTATGTCTTTTCTCGAAAGTTATGTGAGAATTCTACAAATCATGTATGATGTGGTGGTTTGATGATTTTTCAATGATCAGATTATTAAATTCTGCTTTGTGTTTACTATATGACCGTCATTCTTGTCATAAAGGATTACTGTGGGTTGATCGTTGTGTCGAGACGTGGTGGCTTCTTCATACTTATCTCGTTTGCTTCTCACTTTGCTTCTTTATAATCGGTTACCAGAAGATGTTCCTTACTCGGGCGTTAAACCGCAATTTGAATATTTCCCATTGGAATCGACGCGTGTGGGAGATTGGTTACAATGGTCCACCATTACCCAAGCAGAAAGCGTAAGTATCATTGACTGTTCAATGAACGTAGAATTGTAAACTATACAAAGGATAAAGGATAGCTCTCGGTGTTGATGTATTCCTGAGGGATTCGACTACATTCAGTATAGTTGGAGGTGACTGAATGCACATCTGGCCTTTATAATGGCTCGCAATGGCCTATCGATATATCGGACCAGTGCTTCTATGCTCCCAGACAGGTCTGGTACCTATTTGCCAACCACAAAGTGATGGAAGGCTTGGTGAGCCACGCGCGTGGAGATTGATCCTATGTGTATTTCAGGACGCCCCCGACTACTGCGCCACATGCTCACCTTGTGAGCCGTAGTTTTGCACATTGTAGTAGGAACTTTGCTAAACCCTAGGGCCTACACACACAGTGGTTGGGACCTCTTCTTTATTGTTGTCTGGTTCCTTAGTCTATCATTATTTGTTACTGGTTGTTTGTATAGTCACATTTACAACAGTAATCATGATTATAACCCTCTTTGTAATGATTATGCTTAGCTAAATTTAAGCCTTTAAAATAACAGTAGGAATAATGGCCGTTTTAGCAACATCGATTTAAGAACTTGTGCTCTAACTAAATGTTTATAAATCAACAATTCCAAACCGCCTCAACCATATCAAACAGCCAAATAAGTTGTCAGTAGGCAGTATGACTTTAAAAGGAAGCAGGGAGTCGTCATGACGACGTCTTCCGTGTTTACTTTTTGCAACAAGGGAGTTCCAGAATATATCAGTTGTTGTAGCCATTCTGACCGTTATATCCATCATAGGCGTTGCCAGTGTTGCCGAAACCATATCTGTAGTTCTGATCACGCTGTACTTGATTGGGATAGCCGAGATTCGTATTCAGCACTGGGTCGTAGTAGCGAGTTGGCGAGTTGGAGTTCGGGTCGTAATACTGCGACATACTGGAGGAACTTCCTGAATAGTAGCCGTTGCCATATGTGCTGGGGTTCTGGTAGCCATTGTCGAATCTGCTCGGATTGCAGTTTTGATGATTGCAACCAGAAGACGGCGAATAGTAGGTGGAGCCTGAAAATTACAAAATCCATTTGGACAGTACAAGTAAAGAAGAGAAGATTTGCTCTACTCAATAAGATTTCTTGTACATTAACAATGTTTTTCCAACGTGAAAATAGACGACGAGCTAGGGCTTTATAAAGTTTAACACGTTTAGAAAATGGCGCAGTGGTTGGAGGAGCCACTGTGACACACATGGGATCGATCCCCGCGCCTCCGATCCACCAAGCCTTCCATTCCTCTGGGGTCGGCAAATAGGAACCAGACTTATCTGGGAGGATAGCTGCACTGGCTCGATACACCAGTAGGCCACCGGGAGTCATTGTAAAGGCTAGATATTCAATCACCTCCAGACGATACTCAATGAAGTCGAATGCATGGCACATCCTTCAGGGATTGACCAATGCCGAGAGCTTTACCTTCATCCTTTAACACGTTTAGTACTATCAAGCGAAGTTGTTGTGTTTTGATCTAAGTCAGGTATTACCAGGACCAAAACGGCAAGGAGAGTTCAACGATCAGATGAGATTTTAAAATAGTCCACACTCGAAACTCACTGTCTTTTATGTGAGAGTTACGATTAGCTCAGGATGAATTGTGTTACGCAGACCAAATGGATCAAAAAGAGCGTAAACCGTTGATCGATAAGTTTGGCCCTAACCATCGGCGCAATACTGTCGTGCTTTGGATCTCGCTGAGTGGACTCAACGTCTTGTTTTAATTTCGATTCCTCGTGATCCGTTTGAAGACTTAGAGCGTAAACCGTTAATCGATAAGTTTGGCCCTAACCATCGGCGCAATACTGTCATGCTTTGGATCTCGCTGAGTGGACTAAACGTCTTGTTTTAATTTCGATTCCACGTGATCCGTTTGAAGACTTGTCTCATGTGATGGTATCCCTACCCATCGATAAGTTTGGCCCTAACCATCGGCGCAATACTGTCGTGCTTTGGATCTCGCTGAGTGGACTCAACGTCTTGTTTTAATTTCGATTCCTCGTGATCCGTTTGAAGACTTGTCTCATGTGATGGTATCCCTACCTAGGTATTACCAGGACCAAAACGGCAAGGAGAGTTCAACGATCAGATGAGATTTTAAAATAGTCCACACTCGAAACTCACTGTCTTTTATGTGAGAGTTACGATTAGCTCAGGATGAATTGTGTTACGCAGACCAAATGGATCAAAAAGAGCGTAAACCGTTGATCGATAAGTTTGGCCCTAACCATCGGCGCAATACTGTCGTGCTTTGGATCTCGCTGAGTGGACTCAACGTCTTGTTTTAATTTCGATTCCTCGTGATCCGTTTGAAGACTTGTCTCATGTGATGGTATCCCTACCTAAATATTGATTGTGTACAATTTCATTCCAGAATTTTCATAGCGCGCAATTACTGTAGCAGACTGTTCTCCTATTCCTGATCACTTCTGATCCTTGCTGATTTCTATTCCGACCTCATTGTTATGCATGCCTATCTTTTTCCTCACATCATTTTGCACTTGTATAGTCTAAATCGTAGTTTTCAATCTACTGCTTTGTGTAGTTTTTTTTTTTATTATTGTTTTTACATGACCCGTCTTCATGTCTATTGTGCGGATCCCAGCACTGCTCACATTCGATTCGTTCCTTCACATCCATTATCCATGAAGATCTTCCAACTTTCACGTGTGGATTTGGTTGTTGCTTGAAAATTTCCACTACATCTTGAATGTCGTAGAATACTGGTCGAGCAATTCTCCCTGGAATCGTGAGATAGCCGGGCTGGAGCGTTCGCACTTGGATTGCATAGAGTTGTGTTTCCCCAGACAACTTCTTTATCAATTTCTTGACCTCGAAGGAATGAGAGGCTTGGTTGACCCGTAGCAGAATCGAACTAGCACCATGCTCGTGATAACGGACATCACTATCACTGTGCACTCCGCCCATCTGCTTCATGTAGTAATCGCATGCAAAATAGTATTGATTGAAACACAGGTCTACACTAGTTTTTATTTGTCATCCATAGCTCTTATCAGTAACTCGTGTGTATCAAGCCAGTGCTGCTATCTCCCCAGACAATTCTGGTACCCATTTGCCGACCCCAGAGAAATGGCAGGTTTGGTGGGCCGGCGGTACGAGGATCGACCCCATGTGTTTGTCGCATGGCGCCTTTGACCACTGGGCCACACGTGCCCCTGAATAGTAGTAAATACTCAAATTAGAAAAAAAAAAGAACGAAGGACACCAAAGCTGAGAGATCTATGTCCGACTTTCTTGTTTTTCTAGCTCGCTAACAGAGTTACCGATCACGATCTACTCGATATTTTGGGGTGGCATAATCGCAGATGAACTCTTTGAATTCACTAGAAAGAAAAAGATAGGCGACTTCTAATCAAAATACGAAAACGAAGCCGATCAAACTGAAATCAGCAGCATCATCCTACGGATCTCAGCATGATCCGAGAGTGACACACTATTTCTTTATCAATTTCTTGACCTCGAAGGAATGAGAGGCTTGGTTGACCCGTAGCAGAATCGAACTAGCACCATGCTCGTGATAACGGACATCACTATCACTGTGCACTCCGCCCATCTGCTTCATGTAGTAATCGCATGCAAAATAGTATTGATTGAAACACAGGTCTACCCTAGTTTTTATTTGTCATCCATAGCTCTTATCAGCAACACGTGTGTATCAAGCCAGTGCTGCTATCTCCCCAGACAATTCTGGTACCCATTTGCCGACCCCAGAGAAATGGCAGGTTTGGTGGGCCGGCGGTACGAGGATCGACCCCATGTGTTTGTCGCATGGCGCCTTTGACCACTGGGCCACACGTGCCCCTGAATAGTAGTAAATACTCAAATTAGAAAAAAAAAAGAACGAAGGACACCAAAGCTGAGAGATCTATGTCCGACTTTCTTGTTTTTCTAGCTCGCTAACAGAGTTACCGATCACGATCTACTCGATATTTTGGGGTGGCATAATCGCAGATGAACTCTTTGAATTCACTAGAAGGAAAAAGATAGGCGACTTCTAATCAAAATACGAAAACGAGGCCACATGTGGCTTGGGTTGCTGCTTGCGGATTTTCATTTCGTCTTAAATGTCGTAGAATGCTGGTCTAGCAATTCTTCCTAGCGTCCTGAGATAGCTCGGCTGGAGCGTTCCCAACTGGATTGCAGACAGTGATTTCTTCCCGAACAAGTCCGGTACAAATTTCGCGACCGAGAAAAGGGGGAGAGGATTGATTGGCCCGGAGCGGGATCGAACTAGTACCATGCTTGTGATGACAAACATTACTACCAGTGTGCTCCTCCCGTTGTAAAAAAAATATTATCATAACTAATAACAACAGGAAATTTTTAACCATTCATATTCAATATCTAATAATTTCGCATACTATTCTTCTCGTAATAGCACAAAATCCGTTGTTTCAGTAAATGAAAGTGAATTGTTTTCTAACAGAGACAGTAATATTTTACACGCACAATCTCTACATACATCTATTGTTTTCGATCGTTGGTCGAAATTTGATGTAATTCTTTATTCCTACTAAGCACAGCTTTCTGGAGGCACCATGAGTGTGAATAGAGAGGCAGATCGACATCAGCAGCACACTTCCATTTGGTGCTTCATATGATTTTGATGCGGAGCATAGTTATTGTGATGCCAATCTTCTCCATTTGCTAGCGAATTCGGATAATTTGGATTGAATCGATATTGATTAGGTTGGTACTGATCGATAAGATAGGGGTTATCATTACTACCAGTATACATGTTGCTGGACGAGGAATACGATGAGATCTGGGAGTGAGCCGGTTGGAATAGTCCCAGTTGGGCAGGCGTTTTAGGTGGTGGCGGAGGTGGGCCCCCAATGGAGTCGAAGAACGGTCGATTCAGCGTCTGGGTATCGGCAATCCTGTGCTGATTCGTGTACATATCACCCTGATAATCAGGCAAATATCCTGGCTCGTTATTGGACGACCGAGCGGGTCCTGAAGAAGGATAGAATCTAAAGGTTAGATAGGGAGACTTAAGAATTTCTCACTAGTAGTCTACAAACATGACATTTTGTAGAGGCGATGATCTTTTATCAGTGCCAAAATGTTTGGCATTGATGAAATATCATGAGTTTTTAGTAGTTGTAAGTCTAACAAGCTCGTGAAAACCCATTTGTTAGTAAGCATGATTAGCTTTTCGTTCACTGTTGAGTTATAGGAGAGACGTAAAGCTCACATCGGTACGTGAAATCGTATTAAAACTGAGTGAACGTGTGAAAATCACAAGACATGTTGAGAATTAAACCACGCCTGTCGCTCACGCCACGCGTGTGTGAAGAACGAATTGCAGTACTCGAAATGTGGTTCAGAACCACTTTCTAGGGCTTGATTCTTTTTTTGGGTGTCATTTGAAAAACACTCACCATGCTGTTCATTTGTGTTGTACTGTCTGTTCGGGTAGTACTGTCCATTCGAAGAGGGGTAATGTCCTCTGACAAGCGATACAAGAGTGAAAATCAGTCTGGAATCTTCGGCATTTTGAGTTTGAGTTTCTGATAGTTCGCTGCCATTTTTACAAATGTTAATTCATCTACTTTTTAAAGTTCGCAGTTATTTTGGAAGTTTTGAGTTTTTTCATTTGAAGAGTGAATCCGTTAATTTACAACTACAGCGGCCACTTGAAAATACCAAAGAAGATATTAGTAAACCGACTCTTTCGTTTTCAATTTTAAATATAGCATTATTAGACTGAAGAGACTTTTAGATATAATATTATGAGGCTGACAGAAAGACGAAACGAAGCATGGTGTGGTGGTAAACGGGCGCGTCAACCCCTGGAAAGGGTAATAGCGCGTTCGTTCCCTACCGCAGACACTTGCCGTCCGAAGTTTTGCAAATATTTCAGCACATTGTAGTTGTAGCATTATTGTTTTTGATTGAAAAAGAAAGGCCTACTTTGAAATTTTCCTCTATTTTTTCGGTAGATACGGCTCACTCTTAAGATGATTTTTTTTCTTTTTAACTAGTGCAAATGCCCACATCAAAAATACTCCGCACTGCTCACATGGCCCATGAGCGCTGTCTTCTGAAATGTAACCGGCACTCACAACATTTACCCGGAATGCTTGACTCTGTTGCTCGAAACCTATCCTGTCTTCGGGATCTAGAAGAACACACGTCGACAGAGAAAAATAACCGGACCGGTCATATAATGAGAAGAACAGATGACAGATGGACGAAAAGAACTGTAGAGTGGACCCCATGAGGATACACGCATTCGCTAGGACGAATATTTGGAAGTTTGGCAGACCTAACCGAAGTGAAACAGCTGCACTCGAAGTTGCAATTGTTTTACAGATCACGCTATGAGACTTGCTCCTGCCACTACATTCGAATCAAATCACTTCCTTGTACAATGACTGGGCAGGCAACGAAACGAGTGGAAAGTGTACTGGTGTCCACATAACTGCTGAAGACGAGCGGTCCAAGTATCGAAGTAAGTGACTTATTAAGAATATATTTGTTCTAGTGGTCTCGTGTAATAAACGTGGGATAGGTGAGTTTATTCTGTACCCCATGTTAACCAGCATCCCGCCCTTATGGGATCACCAAATTGATATCAAACTTGTCTGAAGGTAAAAGGAGTAAGTTGATGTATCGGCTGCTGCAAGTCAGCGTATAGGCTACAAATGCATCCGGTCACTTCAACGTTGCTCTGTATAAGTATGCAAGTAAGTAGTAGGTAGTTCAAAATGCGGTGTGTACATATGGGAAGACTCCTTAGGCCATCGTTGTTTGAGTTAAATTAAAGCTAATAAAGTCGCGATGTTAGGTTTTTATCTCATAGACTTAGAAGGAACTGTGTAGGTTTAAAAGAAAGTTCTGGGCGTTGATCAATCCCTGAGGGATGCGCCATCCATTCGACTTCATTAAGTATCGTTTGGAGGTGATTGAATGCATATCTGGCCTTTACAATGACTCGCGGTGGCCTACCGATGTATCGAGCCAGTGCTATTATCCTCCCAGATAAGTCTGGTACCAAATTGCCGACCCCAGAGAAATGGCAGGTTTGGTGGGCCGGCGGTACGAGGATCGACCCCATGTGGACCCCAAATAGCTTAAGCTATAAAATGTGTGTGATAAGCGCCATTTTTAAGATTCATAATGCGGAACGTGAATTTACACTGGTACAATCGCCGTTCCATTTGCGCAACTCCTATTGTTCAAGTCAGCACTTGGGAAAAGAAGTTTCTTATGCTTTAGTCGTCGAGGAATTGCTACCAGGCTTTCGTTGGAAGGACTCCTTGCAGTCCACTAAAGTTGGAGCCGGCCTCTAATGAAAATCAGGGATCGTTTTGCACGGCTTCTTCAAGAATTCTCGAAAAATCAACTCGACGACGGAATTCATTGGAGATCCGAAGTCTCCATGTGAACAATGCGTGAAAACAAATTGCATCAAAGGATTGTTGGGATCCGTCCATCATGCGATGTCGGATCATTTAATAATCAAGAAGAAATCAAAAATAGAACTCACAATCCGTACATTGTTTTTCGCATTGGTATGAGTGAAGTGTTGAGTTCAAATGCCGAACAGTGCAGTCTATTTTTATAGTCGACGTCGGCAGTGAACAAACATTACGGCTTGAACGAGGAAATGGGCGTGGCAACCTTTTTTTCATAAATCACCTAACTGCAGCATGTGGATGAGAAAACGGAATGCTTCCATGTTCAGGCAAGAGGTAATACGTCTAACACAAATGCGTTTGAGCACAAATCCGAAATGGTGCGACTGTAGACGAGGTGCATATTAAGCAGAACTCCGATATTCCTGCTAATTCCAACTTATTATTTACTGTCTACTATTTTTAATGGCAGGGTATATTGCGAAATATAACTTTAATGAAGCTGAGATGTTTGCAAAACTCCGAACCGCAGGTGTTTGCGGTGGGGAATGTACGCGCTTTTACCGGTTCAAATGATTAACGAGTTCACCACCACACCATGCGGGTCCTTCGTTTTGCCTCTCTCAGCTAGTTCTTTTGATCAGCTCCACCAGCAATCACCCATCAGCGGGATTGACCTAAGGAGACCAAACCGGCAACGAACCTAGTAAAGCTGAGATTATAGGTATAACTATGCTGATGGCGCTGATCGATAGAACTAGTTGAGAGATAGGCGAAACGAAGGACCTGCATGGTGTGGTGGTGAACACGCTAGCCTCCGCAACGGGTAATAGCGCGCTCGTTACCCACCGCAGACACCTGCAGTTCGGAGTTTTGCAAATATCTCAACATCATTGATGTGATCTTTCTTGTAGTTTTCAAGATCGACTTTCTGTTAACTTCGGCATTAGGTTATGAATATCTGGTTTTCTTTTTCAGCAATTGCGAAGTTGTTACGCAGTATATGTTTACTTCTTTACAAAAACAACGCAAAACAACGGCAGCTGACGTTTCGGCAGTATCGCCTTCTACAGAGCCTGGAACGATACAGGCAAGTGATGTACTAAGCCGAACGCTTTAACAACACAAATAGAAAGATGAAAATCTGAACAATAATTACATAAATGGTGCTTCCGAAACGTCAGCTATCGTTGTGTTGTATGCGTTATTTTTGTAAGGAAGTAAACGTGTGCTGAATCACAACCACATAGTTGTTGAAAAGAAAGCGAGGTCTTTCTGGCGTTGATGAAAAGCAGAATAATTGCTTGACGCTAACTAACTAGCTAACTAACCTAAACAGTGGACTACTGACATCTTCTAGCAGTGAGATTTGATGAAGTCGAACACTTAGAGGTCGGCTTAAAGGACAAAGGATGATGCGTTGTCTTCGTTTTGTGTTGATCAGTCCCTCTTGGGTGCGCCATGTATTCGACTCCATTCGCGGTATCGCAGAGTTGGTTCAACGCATGTTATACCTATACAGTGACTTTCGATACCCTACTAATCTATCAAGTTGGTGTTTTTTTTTCCTCTCAGACGAATGTTATATCAATTTTCTCTCTTCGGAATGAGAAAAAGATTGGTTAATCCGGAGAGCTTCGTTTAGCTCAACCACTTAGTATGCATTGTACAGCACCTCTAACTACTGCGCTGGATGCACTCGTACACAGTTGACTATGCGAATATGTAAAAATGCGTGTCGTCGTTTCATGGCAAATGCTATCTCCTTAGATTGGTCTACCCATATGAGAATATTGGATTTCAAGCCCTTTTTCCCACTGGCTTAATTCAGACTATGAAGCGCGAACATTAATGAAGGTTTACGTAAAACTGTACCGTTGATAGTTGAAAAGCCTTCTTTCCGAAAATCTCGATGCTGTTGATAGACAGCGTCTTGAATGCCTTCAAGAAAATCGATTACTTTTTTTGATTCCGTGCAAAATCTAGAATTTTCTGAGGGGCATTCTTTAACAAAGAGTTGGAGTCCGACATAGGAGCACTTTCCGTTTTAAATGGATTCAACTACTGATTAGCAGTAATCTTGTTTTTGCATTCCGTTAACTTCACTCAACCGTCAAACGCATTTCCCTGAAGGTTTTCCGATTTACTGACTTCGATCTACTCATAATATTGTATGTAATCAACTAAAGTATGTATACTACGCAGTTCACTGGTGCTTCATCCTTATTTGTGCAGGTCATGAAAGAGGTGATAAGATGTGACGTGATGATGAAAGGTTGAATATGGTGCTAAGAATGCTGAGCGTAACACATTATTAGACTAGTTTCGCAAGTTCTATAGTTAAAAGGGTATTATTAACTGATTTCAGAGAAGGAGATTATCGCAGTGGGATAAGACTTGGCTACTTGTTTACTCGAATCCTTAAATGGTTCATCTTGACCGGTCATGCGAACAACAACAACAACAACACAACATATACAACATATTTTCCATTCGCTTCTTTTACGTACGACTGTCAGTAGCTCTGCAAATCGATTTAGTGCTAAATTCTGTATAATATGGTCCTATTTTGACACTGGAGATACCATTTATTAGGAACTATTTCGGTTAAATCTCTCGTTGTGAGCAATGAAACCAATTCTTTCCTCGAAGTATCAAGAGTGACCATATGCGATTTATACGAGACATTTCTGGAAAGCTCTTGTCATCTTCCATCCAATTCTCCTCATCATTCTGGATACATAGCACTATAAAGTTAAGAGAATCAACTGTTTTTATATTACAGTAACTGTGTTTTGTTACTATTGCGGTGGTCTAGTTTTCATTTTTGAACGACTTTTCTGTGTTATGCATTAATACAAATAACCTGTCCACATGAAAATTCTGATATTACATTAGTTATCCACACTATTACTACCGTCAAGAATGTCAACAGTCATAACAGTGTTTGTAGAAAAGCTCCAAGGGAGACGGCATTAAGTCGCTGCTACGGGGAAGCTCTAAGGGATTACAACCAAGAACGAGGGAACTTATGTTGGTTCCAAAAAGAACCACACGTAGGAGAAAACTGTGGATGCGAAGGTGAAACAAGAGATAAACAAAAATTGGATATATAGCACCTATTCACCTCTAGCGATGCCCGTTGAAGTCGAACGCATGACGCATCTTTTAAGGATTGATCAACGCCAAACGCTTTATCCTTTATCCTTTTTCATTGATTCATTTAATGTGCTGTTCCATTTTGAATTATAGAACCGAGTGATGAACAAGTCGTACAAGTTGTGTTATACTGTAAATGATTTGGCGAATTTCTGTTGAAGAGAACACAATTTTAGTAGCGCATTTTATCAGTAGTGATCCACAGCAACAGTTTATATACACCTTCTAGTAAGGTATGTTCACCTTTTCATAGGAAAGAGCTTTGCATGATGTCATATCAAGTGTAATCTCTTCTTTTTTTTATAAAGGGAAGTGCAGTGAAGTTGTACTTCGTAGAGGCAGAGGTAGTCACGAACCTTACACTTTCGGTACTAGAGAAAGTAGCCACAATGGCTTGCTGATACACGGTGTGGTAGAGATATACTTTTAGCTGAGCTTCTTGTTGGGAATGCTAATCTTCTTCTCAGATTGGATTAGGGATGAACCTCTCGCTGTGCATTTCAATTCGACATTCGGTAACACTTCCAACCGCAATGAGACGCATTCAAGTGTTAGCAGTGGTCCTTTATTGGAGACATGATTAGTTTCGTTTTACAAAGATTTAATTCTGATCGGAAATCGTCAAATTTCATAATTGATCCTTTCCAGCTAATAGCGAGAAGGTGGCATAAGATAGGTTGTACACACATGCAGCAACTTATCTCTTGAGACACTCACACAACATTGCGTCAGTGTGTACATGGACTAATCACATGGAACCCACTGTTTACTCGCATAGCGCAGGAAGAAACAGAAGGCGAAAATCCACAGCGACCTGCAAGAGAAAGTTTTTTCTCACACTGAGAACGAAATTCCACTCAGTATTACATTCCAGATGTTACTTACGAAACGTTGAATTGATTTTTCATGAAGCAGCGGCGACCTGACAAGCTTCATAAGTACAAGCTGTAGCCTTGCCAAGGCAACCGTTTTTTTTCCACTTTAGTTCCTTTGGTTATGACTTTATCACACTTCGAGAACAGAACACAATTGTAATTACGACTTCGACCCGTCACTTTTAGGGATACGTTGTGTATTCAGCTCCATTAAACGTGATTGTATGCATATTTTGCTTACAGAGTGAATTTCGAGGGCCTAGGGCTATCATTCAAGTGCTTCTATCCACGTAAACAAGTCTGGTATCAGTTTTCTGCCTCTGGAGAGATGGGAGACTTGGTGAACCCAGAACGCGAAATCGAACCACCTTTTTGACGGGCACCGCTAACCAATGCCCCTGGGTCACTAAAACCGTGAGAATGTTGTTACGAATGTAAAGATGCTTCATTATTGTGATGGAAGCGCTAAGAAGTACAATTTGCTCAGTAGGAAATGCTCCACTATAGCATGCTGACACAACACGACGGCATAGTCGGCTTTGCATGTCGTGGTCTTTGATCATTGACGGAAGCTAAAACAGGGGTTAAAATTTCAGGGGTATTACGGCTTCTTTACTTGTTTACTTACTTTGATACTTTGATGGCCCGTCCCCCTTATTGGTTGTGCGGGCCCTAGCACAATCTCAATTTTTTCGTAGTTCTGCTGGTTTAGCTACTGTGGTTACCAGGGGTCCCGAGGTCAGCGTAGCAATAGTTTACCCCAGGTTCTCAGGATCGACTTTCTATTAACCTCGGCATAGGAGTATTAATGCGTCGTTTTCTTGTTCAGCAATCGCGAGATTGTTATGCAGCATACATTTACTTCCATAGAAAAACACACAACACAATACAACAGTAGCTGACGTTTCGGCAGTATCACCTTCTTCAAAGTCGGGAAGGGCATACTGATATACAATTTATTAGGCCAAACGCTTCAATAACACTTAAAAAACGACGAAAAACTCTATGGCAATTACAGGATCAACAGCTTCTCGAAACACACCGGTTTTTTCGTGACTTCCAATGAGGAAGGTTAGAACAGCTGATTATAGTCGCATATGGTTGATGACAGGGGCGCGTGTGGCGCAGTGGTTGGAGGCGCCACTGCGGCGCGCACGTGAAATGCGCCCATGGCTCATGAAGCCTTCCATCCCCCCGGGGTCGGCAAATTGGTACAGACTTGTCTGGGAGGATAGCAGCACTGGCTCGATACATCGGCCGGCCACCGCGAGTCTTTGTAAAGGCCAGATATGCATTCAATCACCTCCAACGATACCTAATGAAGTCGACTGCATGGCGCATCCCTCAGGAATTGATCAACGCCGAGAGCTTTTAGAGCTTTTATGGTTGATGACTGCGCCACCCCACATCGGAAATAGATCCAAAGATACGGGGCCAGGTCGCTTGTGACCTCTGGGAATTCCTCCCTGCTATCCACTGCGGGGTTTTTGGTATTTATCCAAAAAGCTTCAAGAAGTTTTCGCAGTGGTGTTCTAGTCTCCTGTGTAAGGATATTGACTTTAACTTAAAAATCGTCCTCATATAACTTAAAAATCGTCCTCATATCGCTTTTGTATCCTATGCGTGCCTAGTGGAGCGCTTGCTTTTTGTTTGCCGTCTGGGTGTTCTTCTATACGGCTACTGTTGTATTGCATTGTGTGTTTTTCTATGGAAATAAGTGTATGCACTATAACAACTACGCGATTGCTGAGCAAGAAAGCGACGCATTCCACCCCGGGTGTTCACCACCACAAGCTGTCGCCGTCCTTGTGAATCACAGGGAGATTTGCCACCATGCGCTCGCTAGTCTGGTAACAGGACGGTGACGAATCTTGGTATTGGTTTACTTTTAGCTGGGCTTCCTGATGGAAACGCTGGACTCCTTTTCAGCATGGGAGACCCTGCCAGGGTGATGAATCTCCCCTCTGTACATCGCAGCCCGACACCCAGCCACAACGAGGCGGTAAGCCATACAGATTCTTTGTATACTGTAAATATGATTATCAAACAGTGGTGATCAAGAAATGTGTAAGAAACGGAATAAAACGTTTTCTACGAGTAACAGCAATGAAAAGTTGATGATAGGACTAGTGGTGCACAAACTAAATAGAATCAATATCCTTCCATAAATACAGTCCTGATCACCAATTTTGGCTTTAGAAGTTCAGCACTTGTCCGTAGAAGATCTGATGTGCAGAAGTTTTTCCCAATTTTTTGCTATTATTGTCAATTTATTATTAAGAATTACTGTTCTAGGATGTAGTCTAGATATTCATAATACAGCGAAGCAATATTTATGATATGGCATAGTATACATTTTTCTCCTATCTTTGCTCCTACCCTATTTGTCGTCTAGTAAAGCTTAGATCGTGCAGTTCATTGACCAAATGAAACTGTTCACTAAATTGTTCGGGAACCATCCCTGTCATCTGCGGATGAATATTCTAAGACAATTAATGAATCGAAAGAAATTGCTGATGACCAGTACCGAACTATTATATTTTCTTTATATGATCTTATAAACTGACATTTTTGAGGTGGTACGAGGTTGGTATAGGTCTGTGCTGTCGTTGTTGTTGTTGTTGTTATTGTCATAGCTGTTGGTATGGTGGATGTGAGGAAACGAGTCGAGTGCAGGAAGTGCCGGGATCCACACAGTGTGGTACGTCTGATGGACATGTAACAACAATAATAATAATAGTAATAATAAGTTTTTCGTCTTACTGTAAGTGTTACTGAAGTGTTTGGCCTAATAAATTGTATATCAGCATACCCTTCCAAGCTCTGAAGAAGGCGATACTGCCGAAACGTCAGCTACTGTTGTGTTGTATTGTATTGTGTTCTTTTCTATGGAAGTAAATGTATGCTGTATAACAACCTCGCGATTGCTCAACAAGAAAACTACGCATTCATAATCACCTGTATCACCTGTAGTCCCGTTGATCGCCGAATGACTTGAACGGGCGCCAGTAAATCTCCCATTTTTCCCTGTCGTGTGCAAGAGTAGCCCAGTGTGTTCTGCTCGCTCTAGGGACTCGTCGAGCATCATATCTTTTTTCTGGGGTCTTCAAGAAGAAATCTGACCATCGGGTCTGTGATCTTACTGCAGCATGTTTGAAATTCCGAGGAATCCAGTCACTAACAGCTCTTGTCCATCGGTTGTCATTCACACGCATTGTGCGTCTGGTCCACCTTATCTTCGACTGTTTGGCGTACGGAACGGCACTTTTGATTTTTGATCGTTGACACTCCTAGCATCGTCCTTTCGACTGCGCCTGCGATAACGCCGTATGATCTTTTTACCTGCTTACGTGTCGACCCGGTTTCTGACGCATACGTTAGAGCAGGAAGAACTGTTGAGTCGAAAAGGTGGGCACGAAGTCGGGTGTTCTTTGTTCTCTTCACTATATTTATTTCCCGACCTAAATAGACATAACTGGAGCATTCGTAGATATTCGTTCCGTTGAGCGTGAATGGGACATACGAAACCAATCCATTCCTCATGAACGTCGTTTTTGTGAGATTTAGTCGAAGACCAATCCTTCTACGGGCTTTATCAAAGTCGGCAAGTATACGTTCCGCTTGGGTACTGTTTGCTGTTATAAGGACAGTGTCATCAGCAAAGCGAAGATGATGTAACTGAGTGCATCCCTTGGATCCACCTGCTTCCCAGGGAAGCGAAGGTGGCTTTTGGTCCGCGATTAACCACCTATTCGCCACATTGAGACGCACCACGTAGTCTCGCGACTAACCGACTCGAGATCCGTGGAATAATAATAGTAATAGTAATAATAGTAAAAATAATAATAATGGTGATAATGACCATAGTAACAGTAATAATCATAATAATAGTAATAATAAGTATCAAGTAAGTTCAAGTATCAAGTATCAAACTTTTGCTTGTGAAACTTATAAATGATATGTTTTTCACAAGAAATCACTGAAGTTCACTATAAGCTCGTAGTGAGAGAGAACACCAGTTCCAGGAAATCTCACGGCTTTACAATAGTCTCTAATAATAATAATAAATAAATAAATAAAGACGTAGTATCACATGTCGTTGAACGACATTTACTACACGATGAACATACGATTCTAAAAAGTCACAAAAGAGCGAATATTGCACAAATGTACTTGAAGTAGTGGTCTTCACGAAAGAGAAGGCAAGCAAGAAACAGAAGGTCTTTGACAGAAATCACTGAAGTTCACTATAAGCTCGTAGTGAGAGAGAACACCAATTCCAGGAAATCTCACGGCTTTACAATAGTCTTCAGCAGAAGTAGTAATCAAAATGAAGATAGGCGGTTGAGGTGAAAACTTTACTTCCTCCCAGCTAATTGAATAACATTTTCCAAACGAGATTAAATAATTCCGGTCGGATGTTGCTGATCACACAAACTGTGATGTCATGTAAAACGGAATAGTTTTAATTGTGATGTTACTGACTAAAAGGATAAAAGGATAAAGCTCTCGGCGTTGATTCATACTTTTATCTCGACAAGCATGCTTCGGAAATTACGTTGCTGCGAATGATCTTGGTTATCATCATGAAGTCAGCTTGTTACTTTTCATCTATTTGGTACTACTCAGTCCTTCCTGATGTGTGGTTCCTAGGACATTCCTCTAGGATTAAGCTGACGTTAAAGTCGCAGCGGGTAATCATGTGCTACTTTCTGCAGAACATGTCCAATTCTGTGAGGAATTCCATAACTTCTTCGTCACTGCATATAGTACGCAAAGAAGTGAGACCTTCAAGGGTGGCATTCGTTCGTCTTCCTAACCATTAACACCACATGCACACCGTGAGTCGCTGACATGAATTTATATCCATGACCAATCTAATTTTTGCGAGGATTCTCAACCCTTCAACTATTCCGCCATTATGTGACCTTTGTTCATATGTATCACAAGTCTCGTTTATTGAGTACTGCTTTCTCATCTCGTTCACTTCCAATGTATATGCAGGCTCAAGACCTGATCAACATGCACAAGACTATCAGCGGAACACACCTGCAGTACACCACAACAAGGACAAGGACTTCATCGTTTGAAGCCACTTGATTTTCTTTTCGGTTCGCATTTGAAATCTTATCCACCAACCGATGACACCCTCGGCTTTCGTCGACTCCAGCTTCCAAAAAAGGCTCCGTGGGTATAGATACTGCATATTACTTTTACTATTGTCAATTGTGCTAATAGGAGCAGAAACCACTAAATACCGTACATATTCATCTGCAGAGGAACCGATCAGAGGGCTGCAGATGCTCAATAAAGGGATTATGGAAAGCATGACATCAAGCATGATCATTTTGAGCTAGTCGAACGTCTCCTCAGTACGAGCCATTTCGCAGGGTCACTGTTAAACCAACAATGACAACCTCAGCTATTCTCAAACAGTAAACGGTTTAGATAACAATTCCCGTTTCGCAGCAGTTTCTGGGGACGAATGGTACCGGCAAATTCACGATATTGCATCGAAAAAATACTAGGTTTACGTTCCTACAACACTCACCCATTGAAAGGAAAAGAAAACAAGCCACGAAGATGTTCCCTATTCATGTAGAAGGTACCAATCACAATAAGGAAGAACAATTTCAAGCGACTCTAAGATACAAAACAACAAAT
The DNA here is from genome assembly GCA_009735665.1 of Angiostrongylus cantonensis. NCBI lineage: Eukaryota > Metazoa > Nematoda > Chromadorea > Rhabditida > Metastrongylidae > Angiostrongylus > Angiostrongylus cantonensis. The sequence continues at coordinate 42,587 of MQTX01000230.1, read as the reverse complement.
ATAACAGCATAAGTATACAACAGGCTGAAAACAAAACTTTATCTAGTAAATGGAACTACTTTAGGAAGAAAAGCTGTCATTCCACTTATTGTATGATGTCCTCTACATTTCTTACCAATGCTAACGTGCTTCAAAGCTGACACGCTCGAATGCTGAGATTCGAAATGACATAAATTTCATAGTAGTACACTAAAAGATTTGTACAATGCATCTCATCACTCGCTAGTACATCTCACTTTACTGTGAGCCTTACTATATTTCAGTGTATTTGCTTACTTCACAACTTTATATGCCATAAATGTATCCTATGAGAAATATGGACGACGTTTGTCCATTAGAAAGCTCTGATACATTTGTAGTTGTAATTTCGCCATAGTTGCGACCGCCACGATATCTCCAGCGTTGCCCTTTTTCACTGTTCCCAATCATCGCCACTTGTGCATTCGGCCAGCCTCTCGTAAAGCTCTCGTGACTTTTGCAGTTTTTCCAAATCCGTGAATCCACCGATGAATTTACCACAGATGAATATCTAAGTCATTATGGATTATTTATTTAGGATCGTCGCAAGATGTTTATAGAAACTGAAGGTAGCAAATACGAAAGACGTCCCAATTAGTCATGACCCAATTTTCATACTCGTGCGAAAAGATAGTGGCTTATTTAGATTTATATAAAAAGCAAGAAAATGAGAAACCCGTCGGTTTTGACAAATTTATTGGATTGCTCCATAAGCTGTTGAGGCCCTTTAAAATCGTGGAGGTGAACAAATGCATCCTCGTCTTATATAGTGTCTTTTGGGTGTCCAGCAATCTATAATGTCAGTGTTTGTCCTCCCAAAAAGGTGAGACGTCAATTTGCTGATGCCGAAGGATAAAGGTAGTTAGTCCGCGTGTTGTGGTCGAACCCTTGATCAACTGTTGCACTGCACCTCTAGCCACTGCTCTACAAGTCTAAGTGTGAAACAACCAAGAATAACAGTTAGATGGTTCAAAACGTTCTCTACGAGTTATTATCATCGTATGAATTATAAGTCATCTACGGCCTTACCTGTGGCATGGTTGTTTGCCTTGTCATGTACACCAAACCGTTCACTCGTCGCTTATATTGCTGCGGATTCGTTTCCTTCAGTTTATCAGTATTACACTCTTTATATCTGTAATAGATTTATCGATTACTGGATTTGAAGGAATCAGAAAATTTATTATTAACTCTATTTTCTCATTGTTCAGCAATTCCTTAGCTTTCGTACAAAAACTGCAACTATCCTTTGTATATATCATCACATGAGCAGATGTTACCTGGAATGATTCGGATTTAGCAGTCAACCAAAACACTTCTTACTACTAACATCGTTTCTTAAAACAGTAATGATCATATAATCTAAGACTGAAGATAACTTCTTGACTATAGTAAAACTTGAAGACTTCATAAAGTTCTTTAAAACCTGAAACTTGAAGCTCACTTTATGACAATTGTTGATAATTTTTAGATAAATAAAGTATAGCAGAGTTTCAGCACCTGGTAAACTCATGTAATAATGTATACTTTTTTACTTATTGCCTATCATTTTTTCACAATAGGATATTTTGTGAGATACAATTACAGTGATGCTGAGGCATTTGCAAAATCCCGACACCAGGCTAGCTTCGAACCCACAATCAATCTCTTCGTAAGCTCATGTGTTATCCACTGGACCACCAGGGTCCTTGCTTTGTCATTCTTCCAGCCAAATTTCTACCCTAACGATGGTAACGGCAATCAGCTGCCAATGAGAATAGTCGGGAAGCACAAAACGGTACTGAACCCAGATAAGCTGAAATTGCTCAGGCCTCAGATGGATAAGTGGCTTCATGTGTATGTACTGATACGTACTGCCGCTGAACTGGATTATGGACGTAATTACAATCTATCTATCCTTATTCGTTTTTGTACTTATACCAAACTACGACTTCGTATAATTTCAAGCTGAAAATTTCCAAAATCCGGAAAAGGAAAACAACTTGCCTCTTTGTGAATTCCATCCGCATCAACTTTTGATTCTAACGCTCCCATTACAGAACCTAGATAAAAATTTAAATTATTGAAAATTATGAGCTCTACATAAGGGATCTACAGCCGGCTTATTTGAGTCACTGCTTGTTAGGTAGCGCATAAAGGGTTCTATTCAGATCTATGGAGGCACTGAGACGTAGGTGGATTTCGAGGTTGAGCTATATCTTTGATTCATCGAAAGTCGAACTTAGTTTTCCGTTCACATATCAAAAAAAAATTCTTGTATGAGTTTGTTTATATTTACGAGTGTATGCTTATTGGGCCTGAGTTACCGTCAATATAGAAGCCCCATGAGAGTGCTTCAGAGAACCAGACAAACTATACGTGATGATCATATACAGGATTAGTGAGTTAGAAATAGCGAGATTGTCATACGCAAGCTCGGTATAACATAGCACATCGCGAAGGGTTGAGAAGCCTGGTGGGCGTAGGACAGGTTCCAACCAGCGCAAAGGTAGGTTGCCGGCCGCGTCCGTGTAATGAGTGGGATTCGCTTACACTTCGCCGTCCGGTAAGGGACGTATTGTAGGCAATTACTGTGAATGGAAGTTGAAATTTCACTATCTTTACCTCTTGGATAACTGCACTTTTCCTTCATAAAGATGTTAAAGTGATTCCGTTGCTATTTCGCTTACTGTTATGCTTTATATGAACGCTTAAGCAAGAAATAAATCAAAAGCTACCATTAAACTCACAGAATTAGAATGAACCATGCATGTAAGGAAGACATTTTACTAGTGTTCCTCACCGATAAGAGGATGTTCGGCGAGCAAGTGATGGGAGTGGAACAAATATAAAAGATAAAAGGATAAAAATAAAAGCTGTCGGCGTTGATAAATCCCTGAGGGATGCGCCATGCATTCGACTTCATTAAGTATCGTTGGAGGTGATTGAATGCATATCTGGTCTTTACAATGACTCGCGGTGGCCTACCGTTGTATCGAGCCAGTGCTGCTATCAGTCCAGACAAGTCTGGTACCAATTTGCCGATCCCGGAGGGATGAAAGGCTTGGTGGGCCATGGGCGCGGGGATCGATTCCACGTGTGTGCCGCAGTGGCGCCTCTAACCACTGTGCCACACGCGCCCTTGGAACGAGCATAGGAACACCTAAGGCCGAAATACTGTTCTCATAATAAAACGAACCACATTAAGACGAAACAGCAGTAACAGAAGGAATTACGAGTAGCTCTACTGAACAATGAAAAACAGAACTAAACATTTTTAGCGACACTGCGAGTTCCTCGACAACTACTACTACTCATACAATACAATGCATATGTTCCCTCAGAGACACCTCTTTACCTCTACCTCTTATCTTATTTCTTAGTTACCTCCACGATGGCAAAATTTCACTTGTTTAAATCGCATGGTTGTCCAAGTGGCACCACTCTGGCAAAAGAAAAAGCAGAAACGAAAAAATTTTTGCACTCCAGAAGGTTAGGGTTTCAATGTAGCAAAACAGGAATACCTCTACGTGATTGGCAAAAAATTTGAAGAACTTCGCTGTTTTTATCGGAACTAGTAAGGTTCATTGCGGATTGGGATTTGCTTGTTTAAACTCGGAGGAACAAATTATTCTTCATTGTTTATGTATTGAAATCAACGCGTATATTCACGAAGATATTCAAAAGAACGTCATCTCCGCTACAGATGAGGCATTGATGAACTGAAGCCGACAGCTGCTTACAGCAGCAATTCGGAAAATCATGACAATCGCGGTCGACCACCACGAAACTGTGTCAAATCAGAGTCGCTTCAAAGTTAATTTACTTAAATCGGCATATTTGCGACTAATTGTGTATCTGCCTAAAATTTTTCCTTTCGGAACTTTTGTCCTCTGAAAACGTCTACAGCCAGCTATTTTCTGAGCGACTCTTTTGACAAAAGATTGAACACATCACGTCTAGTTAACAAAATGACATAGACAGCATAGGTATTGATTTTTCTATTAGCGGTTCTAGTTTACAGTAGCGAGAGATTGCATTCGAAAGCATCATTTGATTACATTTATTGAATATATTCCTAGACTCGCTCTTCTAATGAAATACACTTTGTGGGTGCCACCTTCGGTTTCACACACAACAATACAATATCCATTCATTTGGTACTTAGACGAATTCTACAGATGAGCTTTCCACAAACTTCTCTCTAGGAACACAAAAATCCCAGATTACAATTTACCAGATCGCAAGGCACAAAGTACAAATCGACACCGAACCCAGCTGGGGTGTAAAACACAATGTTCACCTTTTATTTCAAGTCTACTCTTTACTATTGGCAGGGTATTATGTGAAATATAATGCAAGTAAATTGCGATTTACAGCGCAACTTCAGTTTGGGTTCAGTGCAGTTTTCTGCTCTCCAGACCAATCCCGTTCACGGACGATCGCTGATAGCACTTATAAGTCAGTAACATCGCTCAGAGAAAAGCGAAACGAAGGACCCGCATAGCGTAGTGGTGAAAGCGTTATCCCACGGGAAGGATAATAGTCTATTCGGTCCCCACCGCACAAACCAGCAGTCCGGAGTTTTGCAAATACCTCAGCATCATTATGGTTGTATGTCATATGATATCCTGCTATTAAAAAAATCTAGAGTTACAATGGAACGCAGATCAATGTTGTAAACCAAAAGGGACATCCAGTGTCTAGAACAATAAGGTCCAACTGATTAATGTTACCCATGGGTATCATTTCACCAAAAGCATAAAGAAGCCTCATCTCGTAATGGATATCCTAATTTCAGCACACAAAAAAAAAATCCAGATAGCCACTAGTATGAATAGACATTTGTGTTCATGAGAGTCACTCGACCATTAATAAAGCTGCTAGTGATCCCGGGAGCACGCAAAATGCTCAGGAATTTTCGTCAAAGCTGTATATGAGGAAACCGAATGGAAAAAGTTGTGGGATCAGTACAGAAGACGTGAAGTACGCTGGTGTAAAACCAGTTGAGACAGGTGATAAAGTCGGAACGGCTACGTTTAGACTCTTCGCAAAAAAACGATTGACACAAATGGTGTCAAACAAACGCTCTTTTCTCTTGTAAATGCTCATATATCGAACATTAAAACAATTTAAAAAGTATGATTTTATCTTATTTAAGTATGCAAAACATGATATGTTCCTTAATGTAACCGCAGTGTAGCGAGCTCTTCCACTTTCGATGGAACACCCATACAAATATGGACCCAGTTCCCAATTTTTCGAAATCTTAGATGTAGACATTTTTTTATATATATATATACATAAACATACTCCCAACGGTTTACCGCTTCATCGTGGCTGGGTGTTCCTGGGTGTCTGACTGCGATGCATAGTGGGGATTCATCTTTCCGGCAAGGTCTCCCACGCTGAGAAGGAGCTCCACATTTCCATCACGAAGCCCATATAAGAGTGAACCAATACTAGGTTCGACCACTGTCCTGGTATAAAACTAGTCGCATGGTGGGAAATCTCCCACTGATCTACAAGAGCTGCCACTACTTGTGGTGACGACCTGGGGCAAATTTTGGCCAGGTTGACCACGGCACTCCAGGGAAACACAATGGCATAGCAAGCAGAATTCCAAGAAGAAACGAAGAATATGCTGGGACCCGCACAACCAGTGAGGACGGCCGTACACGTATCCAAGGAAGCAAGCTTGCTTAGGTATAGCACAGGCGGGTGGCACAGTGGTAGTGAAAAAATAAAAAAATATAAATATACATGTACATACGTACACATAAGTTTATTTTATTTGACCCGTCTTCACATCTACTGTGCGGATCCCAGCACTCCTCACACCCAATTCATTTCCTCGAATTCACTGTCCACGAAGATCTTCCAACTTGACGTGTGGGTTCGGTTGGTGCTTGAAGATTTTCATTTCACCTTGAATGTCTTCGAATGCCGGTCCAGCAATTCTACCTAGAGATAGCCGGGCTGGAGCGCTCCCACTTGGATTAAAGGGAGTGAATTTTTCCTAGATAAATCAAGTACTACTTTCCCGGAGGGATGAGAAGCTTGGTTGGCACGTAACGGAGTCGAACTAGCACTTTGCTCGTGATAACGGACGTTACTACTACTGTGCTATCCCTTTATCACATACATGCAACTACTGCAATAGTGGAAGTCACTGTAAAAGTTTGCAAGCCCAAAAATACTCCAGCAATTGAGGACTTATCATCAGTTGTTAAAAAAAAAACAGGTTTGGACGCAATATAAATATACATGTACATACGTACACATAAGTTTATTTTATTTGACCCGTCTTCACATCTACTGTGCGGATCCCAGCACTCCTCACACCCAATTCATTTCCTCGAATTCACTGTCCACGAAGATCTTCCAACTTGACGTGTGGGTTCGGTTGGTGCTTGAAGATTTTCATTTCACCTTGAATGTCTTCGAATGCCGGTCCAGCAATTCTACCTAGAGATAGCCGGGCTGGAGCGCTCCCACTTGGATTAAAGGGAGTGAATTTTTCCTAGATAAATCAAGTACTACTTTCCCGGAGGGATGAGAAGCTTGGTTGGCACGTAACGGAGTCGAACTAGCACTTTGCTCGTGATAACGGACGTTACTACTACTGTGCTATCCCTTTATCACATACATGCAACTACTGCAATAGTGGAAGTCACTGTAAAAGTTTGCAAGCCCAAAAATACTCCAGCAATTGAGGACTTATCATCAGTTGTTAAAAAAAACAGGTTTGGACGTTATGTCTTCAAGTTGAAAGAAGCAATTATTTAGTGCACGCATTAGCTGCAATCCACTCACAGCGTCACAAATGTTAATGAAGAATCCGTTTAAAAATAAATATTTCTCTACTTGAATTTTTCAACAAAATATAAATCCAATTTCTTAAGCTACAAAGTTAAACCACATATCGAAAGGACTAAGGTAAACCAATGAAGTATCGAAGCGACTATAGAACTTTTGATAACAGAAGTATCAAACGGACATTATTACCGATAGAAGTGTTTATTCGACAGCAATTATTAAAAGGAGAAGGCGTTTGTTGAAGATGAGTAGTGGAACGGGAGATCGTCGTCACGTCCCCTTAAACGAAATGATAAAAGACGACTGGCAAAATTACTTAATGACTTAGAAAAACAAAAGAAAAAAGAACATATGCAGTAATATTGCAACTACTGTGGCATTAAACGCAGAGACAGATATTTTTCACTCACCACCTACACAGTTCCCTAGTTGTGAAGGACAAAATGTAAGCAGTGCGAAGAATCGACATTCAATTGACCTTGGTATTAACCGTCGAGTTATGTTTAAACTGTCAAAAAATGTATAAACTGTCCTTGATGAAATACAGCTACAACGATAGTGATATATGGGGAATACATCAGACTTCAGGTGGGTTTCGATCCCTGTACCCATTTGTGCTCCCCAGATCGCCATTGTTGACAGGTCATTGCCGATAGCACCAAAGGCAAAGCAAAGGCCTTGGTTGATGTGATGGATAACACGTGAGCCCCCGGAAAGGTGGTCGCGTCTTCAAAGAGCACCTGAGGTTCTGACTTTTGCTGGGCACATCTTGGCACCTTTGTGGTTGTACCTCACATAATACCTTGCCATTAAAAAGGAATTTGAATTAAATAAAAATTAAACATTGTCCCTGATGAGGTCACATGAAGTCCTTAACACGCTGTTTTCTTATCTCCGTAATTTCATCTCCTTCGGAGTATTGTCATACAGCATTATATGTGAAAACGCTCGGTCAAAACAATTCAAACCTCAACCTGCTAAAAACCACTTATCATATTCGTTTTCCGAAGAATGGGCCACCCACACGTTGTTCACAAAGGATGATAGACGAAACTCAAAAAAAAGACGAAAAATATGGGAAAACGTACTGATAACTGGAAATCGTGCCACCTCATCAAAAATATGCAAGAAAAAAAAAGGGCCTGTTCCTAGGAAACCACTGCTACTATTCATTGTTTGCACCAACAAAACAAAACTTTTTAGAACAGCATAGCTATAAATGCAAAGACTAAACTAACAACAGACTAGTTTGCTGCTTTTATGAGAATGTTCTTCAGACTTAATCTATTTAAGGAGGCGCTGGTCAAACCGCAAACTTCACACAATCACGCTCGAGAAGAGCACATACTTGTTACATTTATTCCAGTCAGTGTTTTTTGTCACCGCCCAATCACTAACTGTACAATGGATGTAAATTATTGTCCTCATAAAAACAAGGACATTTTATGAAATATCTCACCGAGATGATCTGCTGTAAAGATGCTGACGTTGTGCGTTGTCTCCAGTGCTGAACTGCGGCATGAGGTCCACGACAACATCACATCTACTCGCCAAATGTGCCAACTGCCGTGTTAAAAGGGTGCTCACGTCAGCAAGTTCTTGCTTTATACATTCAATATTAACATACTTTTCAAGTGCCTAAAACCAATTTCAGCATAAATCGAAGAATATCCATCTTACTAAATTGAAAGCCACTCCAGCCCTATCTTGATGGCCCTATATCGCTATAAACTAATTCTTTAATGTGACCGCATACCTTTATAACATGACTATTGGCGGCTGTAAATGTTTGTGACGCCGATTCCTTGCTTTCCATCCTAGTAACTGCTATAGCGAGAAGAGGAATTTGCTTAGGATAATCCACAGGTATCATGACATAGCAGATAACACTAGATGCAAAATAGTTCTGATAGTGAACGATTCATAAGACGAACAAAAAATGGAATCCATATTCTTGAAAATAAAATCCACACCTGACATCAGCAATCTTATTTTCTAATGAAGCCATAAAATAAAAAGCTCCGCCTTCACGTGAAGCCAGTTTTCGCATTTCTGGCGTCACAGATGACTAGAAAAGCTTCACGTTGTTTACAAAACTAGGTTAAAAACAAATAAGGAAAACCACGGGAAACAAACAGAATAAAATCTGCAAAAAATAATAAAAAAACATAGCGCATGGAAACTAACCATGAATGTTTCCTCGTCTATCATTTTGAATGATGCCATGTGCGTTAATATTTTCAAAGGAATACCTGTTGACCGAAGTGCGTCCATTGGAGAAGACTCTGTATTATTCACTGTTTAGTGCTTGCCACGAAATTTCCACAACGAAAACAACAAAGAAGAAGAACTTTCCAAACAGCTCCAAAGATCCCAAAGGCAAGATGCACCTATCGGCACTAACCTAAAGCAAGTAGCTGGCGAACCAGCTTAACTCTAGCAGACACCCTATCACGAATTGCTTTCACAACACCATGCAGTACGTCAGCTAAATGGATACCACTGGTTTCCATTTCCAACGGTGCACCATCAGTAGCTAAAGCCGCCGATCCTGTCAGCACCTGCACAAACCGGTAGGGTCGGCCATACTTGTTAGCGAATGAGTCAACACCAATTCTGAAATATGTAGTACAATTACTGAGTGAAATATATGCATGGTGGTAACCACAACTTCATATTTTTCACCGTGTACGATAAAAAAACCTACTTGAGTTGTTGTAACTTAGCAGCACCTATGGGGTTTGGGCAATCAGTACCATCATCACTCGCAAATAAACCGTCTAGTAGGTTTTCAGGAGCCGATACACCACTGAAACTTACTTCTTTAGCTATAAAGGAAAGACAAGCTATAAACACCTTCACAGAGAAGGAACATAACATGATTCAATTAATACTAGACGTGAAAAGCTTAGAAATAAAAAACTGTAGAAAAAAAGCAATGGAAGAAAAGGATTTTTTTGGTAGGTGTCATAAAGATTTTAGAAAGCCATACACGTTTGTTTATTACTTAGTACTTGTTTGTAAGAAAATGACTAAGATGACTTACCCATATGTGGGAAGTTTACCCGTAACCTTATACTTCATACAAGTCACCCGCAACTCTTGTAGGTAGTGTAGCTTAAGCGCGACTTTCACATCATCTAAACTTTTTCAAATGATTTCTGACCCCGATCTGCTTGAATTAGCACTACCTTGACATCCTATATCCATTTTCAAATAGATGGGATGTGGCTGAGTGATAGTTTTCTTGTTCAACTCCAGTCGATCGGAGACAGCTTTATGACGTCCTTCGTTATCACTGGTCTCTTCAAATAAGTCAACTTTCTATTTAAGTTGAATGAAAAAACGAAACATTGAGAGCAGAGCACACCATCGTCATCGCTTTTCTCTTTTTCATCAACTTCCTCTTTCAGCCGACGTCTTAGGCGCAATGCCTCGTTTGCGTCACCACGAATTACAACCTGCATGTCAGAATCTAAAAACCACGAATATTTTTTCAATGAAGACTCACAAGTAGCTAGAAGATAAAAATCGGTGACATAAAAATATGAAAAATCAAGTCTATGTTATAGGTCGTGCTCTATACAACTGTATCAATTTTACCTTCCATAATATCACGATAGGCCTCAGCTTGTACGTATAACACTGATAGATCATGTGGGAGTAAAGAAAAGAGAGAACGTTGTTCTGCTGAAGATGCTGAAGCATTACCCACACCTAGTGCTTCTTGGACAGGTTTGGCAGCCTGGAAAACAATTATTGGCTGTTTCTGAAAACCCCAAATTTCCAAATTTCTTTTTCATTAAATAGGAACTGACAGACATATAATTGAATGAGAGGACTTGTACATCGTTGATCTGCTCAACCTACCACAACAATTTCTGCATATTTAGTTTTCCTTTCTATAGGGTGAACGTAGAATTCAAAACTTAAAAACATCCTGATACCATTAAGTAAATGGCTTACCGTCATTAAAGTAGAAATTTTTGACCGAAGACTTTTAAGTCGCTGTTCTTTGCCATTAATACTACTTGTCAGAACGTTACGACGACCTTCTTGCTCGGTTAACGTGTCGAGTAAGCTGAACATTACGAATCTTCTATACACTTTAAAGAAGCAAAATTTATTAATAAACAGGTGATATTGATTGGTTAATGTAACTGCCATACACAATTATTACACCGAAAATCAAAATACTATGTACTGAACTCACGCCTTCCGTTGTGCTACTTCCCATGTCAACCTTGCTAAACGCTGTTCATGTTCATTGGCTTTTGTTACTTCAGGTCGAGATATGCTTTCAGGGGCTGAAGCATAAAACTCGTCCAAAGGAACAAGGTCAATTTCTTCGTCTCCAGCGCTAAACAATATATTCCAACAAATAAATATAAGAAGGCTCTGTTCAACTGATTTGATTCACTACCATTTTCCAATACAGTGAAAATACACTGAGTTTGTACTACAACCAAAACCATCTAATTCCACATGAGTTTTGCTACTCCTTTCTCATTTATTTCTCAAAAAGCTATGTAAAACCATAAAATAACTTCTCAAACAAATGTATTGTAAACAATTGCAAACAGAGAAAAAACCAAACCTGAACTGTAAACATCGACTGATTTCCTTTTGCAAATGTTGTATTTCGCTTGATGAATTTTGGAGGTGTAGATATTTCGCTTCCACCTAAAATCTCTAGAACAACACATTTATCACCTAAAGCCCAGTTGATTATAATGCAACTCATGTCGGCAATAATAAATTTGGTTTCTCCCCAATGCACGCCAGGAATTGCGGTCGCTATTACTCATTAAAGGAACATGAAGAGCATAACGCTTCACATTTCTTCCAGATTCTGTCAGAAAGGCAGAAACTGATACTGCGCTGGGGTTTTATACACCAACACCTTTCTTAGCACTACTACTCAGGTTATTCTGCTATGCAGGAACCAAGCCCCACAGTACACCTCAACTCAACACAAATAGAAAGAAGAAAAACATGAGAAGGCTTAGCTATAACCTGTTCCAATCTTGACATCGTTTCGGCTCGCAGCTGTGCTGTCGCGTAATGTGCAAGTCTGGAGAATCGACGCATTCGAATTATGTTCACTAAGACATCAGGAGAACATGGCTAAAACGTTAGGAGTGAAATAGAATGTACTAAACTAGCATAAGACAAAAAGTATTTCTATTGTACTTGCTGAACATGAACCGGTAGGATGCTTTGCAATAACTTAAGTAGCCAAGTCACTGCCATAGAAAAGGTTTAGACCATTGCTGTGGCTCGATTTCAATGAAATTCTATCTACACGCAATCATTATCATGTGCAACTCAATAATATAGCCTTATAAGAAATACATATTGTAGAAAACTAACGCTTCTCATGTGCTTACCTTGTCGTCACCGTCGATAAATTTCTGCAATGCAGCTCTGAGCACGGATGATTCAGCAAGAAAACATTTCTCTAATTCAGAATGTGTTGTAGAACGTGCGATTTCATCTTCCATCTTGTGAAAGTCCTTGAAATTTTTATAGAATATTTACAGCGCCTCATCAAACGATTTTTGCACTATTTCCCGAATGAACACTACGTTATGCCCCAGGTTTTGCAAGATTGGTAAGGTAGTACACATGAAAACTTCTAAATATAGTAAAATCTACGAATACTCCGTAACTGCTACACAGGGGTACTCTGCCTCGAATAACATTAAGCTGCCATCAACTTCAATTTCATTAAAAATATTTGTTTTCAATCCTAAATTTCACAAATGACGACAACCAATCTTTTCAATAAGACTGCGATAAAATGAAACAAAAGACTCTTATGGTATAGCAGTAAACGCGTTAGTCCCCGGAAAGGGTAATAGCCTATTACCTAGTAATAGCCTAGTCCTCACCGCAGACAGTAGCGATCCGGAGTTTTACAGATATCTCAGCATCATTATGACTAATCTTTTAATTCATGCAAACTCACATTTACTTAGAGAGCCAATTTAAATTTTAAGAAAGTCTTTCAGTAACTAGAAAACACTGCAACACTCACCGAGGCATCTAGTGATATAGTCGGCGTTGTCTCGACAACTTTGATTTTCCTGAGAACAGGTGATTTATCGACTGCGCTGCTCATCCTCTTCACCGTAACTCCAGACATATTGATATGCCTTGACTCGAATACACCCAATACCCGATGATCCAAAACACCAAGTGGCTAACAAAATTTAACGAACGGATTAAGTTAAGGTTATCGCCGGTCTGTAAAGGTATATGTTAAAACTCGACACCTAAGATGTAATAAAAAAATTCTGACAAGCTTTGAGCAGCTTCTCACTTTTTTTAACGAACGCAGTCTCCTTAGGCTACTAAAAATCATAAAGATATAGATAGCTGTAACTAAGAGTAGATAGTAAAAAAAAAAGACCATAGTTTATCACATAAAAAACCGCAATAGAGGAACTAGTGAAAAGACAAAGGCTAAGTAGCTAATAAATAAGGCAATGATCGCTCGTAATGTTGGGTAGTTGTGAACTGAGCAAAAAGTTAGGCAATAGATTAGCACGTTAACTTATCATAGAAAATCACTCGCAGCTTTCGATTGTATCAAATATCAGTGTCATTATCAGAATTCATCTAGCAATGTGGCCTAATGCATCTACAGAAATAACTTAGAAACATAAATAACTTATTGATAATTGTGTGACGTCATGAAATAGGAGTCGCTGGACCGCCCTTCTTATATTAAACACTAATAAATAAAATCTACAACAATATAAGAAGTCAGAAATTCAGAAACATATGCTTCTTCATACTACGTATGATTGTCCACTTAAGTTTAGGTGAAGTGAAATCAACTAAATTATGAACCTAATAAACGTCTAGACACACAAAGACGACGAGGTTAGCAAAATGACAACACACAGGACGGTGTGAATATATACAGAACGCAAAAATAAAAGAAAAAATGATAGGATTAGAGGGCATCATGTGCACATCAATTTCGCAAGTTCAGTTCATTTACAATTTACAAGTTCAGAACAAGAAAAAATTCCCGGACAATAGAAATCTGTATGATAATCTATAAGGAATAACATGTCATTAAGACATGGCCAGCAGCTTCTTATGCAGAAATAAAAGATTAAACGAAATTTGATATGGGTAGCAGAAAAAAAATCAACACATCCCTTCAATATTCACTCACTCATAAACCTTCAAAGACTTCGACACGCTGTTTAGGAGCACCACGAGAACTCTGAAATTTTGAATGGCTAAGTCGAATGTGGTTGTAAAGAAATGTTGGTTATAAAAACGCATCGACCACAATACAGAACTTCATGAGTTTAAAAAAACGATGATTACCAACGAAGGATTTGCAAATCAGGAGATTAAACATACAAATACGGACCATGGGAAACATAAGGCACTGGTTCATCAATGGTCACGAAATCAACGAAAACTATAAGTCGTGCTCACGGCAACTACGAAATAGACTAGCAATGTGTTTAAGGCAACCGTCATCAATGGCTGTTACCGATAAATGCTATTACGTTTTCAATAAGCCAGCCTGAACCAGTCATCAGATGAAATTCAAATATTGTCTTTTACCATGACATGAGATAGTTTCTGCTGTGATAAGCGAAATTGACCAACGCCATTATTCTGCCATTTATCATCATTTCTGCCATTATTTCAATGATATTGCTTGGATACTTGGATGGCTCGTTCTCACTAGTAGTGCGAGCTCCACCACAACACCTTTTTCTCCGAGTTTTGCTGGCTTATCCATTGCGGTTCTCTGGAGTCCCCAAGTCATCTTAGCCGTTTGCCCCAGGTCATCATCACCACAAGCAGTCGTAGCCTTTGTGGATCAGGAGATTTGCCACCATGCAACTAGTTTGATACCAAGATGAATCCTGGATCCTGGCATTGGTTTATTCTTAGCTAGGCTTCCTTGGAAACGCCCCGCTCCTCAGTTTGGGTGACTCTTCCGGGGGGATGAATGCTCCCCCTGTACATCGCAGCCTGACGCCCAGGAACACCTCCGAGCCACGATGAGGCGGTAAACCGTTGGGAGTTCTCAGTAATATTACTGCCAACAAAGTATTTTTTCCCAGTAAACGTTCAAAGAAAAAAAAACTAAACCATGCAGGATTTGATTAAAGAAGTTAAAAAAATTTGGACGAAAAGGTTCTTTATAACATTAACATAATGTTTCAAAGAGCGAACTCCACAGCACTGAAACTTGTTGTTTTTTCACATAAAAAACTAATAACAAAATTTGAGACAAAACCTCAACACCAATCACAATGTCAGACAGCGGCAAGATTTCTACTCAACTCCGATAAACAACTAAGTTCTGCACAGTCAGTCTCTAACATAGCTAAGCATCGCCTAGTGATCAGTTAGTCCGCTTTATCTTCTTCAACTAGCAAGTCAATTTCTTGCAGTATATCTCAACAACTTTGCTTCCTATGAAATCCTGCCGCTACCTTTCTTCACACCACCAGAAAACCCACCAATACCATAGTCCTACTTCGTCGAAGGACTCGAGTGAGCTAGCGCTCTTCGATTTATGCTACAAAATTTGAAGAAACTAGTTCTAAACTACTTTCATAAAATCTCTTAAAAAATGCCTGATGGAAACGTAGGTCGCTTGGCCTCTAACGACGCATTATTTGGAAACATTTCGACGACAAGAGCGATACATTAACACGAAAAAAGACGCAAAAGCAATAAAAAGTATGCAAAGAAAGGTACAGACAACTCCAATATAGGGGCGAAATTATGGAATACAGAGTATAACGATGATTTGCATAATAGACTTTAACCATTCATTATCAAACGTAGACAAGCACTGGATGAAATACGCCTGCTCAGATTTTAAAAAAAAAAGTAACTCTGTAATTCCAACCTACCATTCTGAGTGTTGCAAATTTGTCAAAACCGTTCTGAACATTATGCGCATGGATCACATCATGTTCAGTCTGTCTATCTTCTCTTTTCATTGCATCGATCTCATTTCGAAATTCGTTGAGTCTTTCTTTAAATAATCGCGCTTTTTCAGAAAAATCATGCCTAAAACAAATTTCGATAACCAGCGTTAAAACAAAGCTTAACTGGCTCTGTTCCTAACTTGATTTAGCTTAAAAATATTTAAAAAACAAGAGGTAAGAGCAAACATGGACGGTGCAAGCAGCAAAAAAAAATACCTAGATTTTTCCAGTTCGCCACGTATATTATGAAACTCGATGCGCTGGTTTACCGATGGATCAGGAGGAGGTGGGGCATGCATCATCTGAACAAGGTTATGAAACTCTGACAAAGCATAGCTTAACATCTATGTCCCACAAAGAACAGAACTAACCTGCGCAATATTCGGTTGTACCGCTCTATAGAAAGGTGTGCTAGAGAGCTGAATAGCAGGATGTTGTGGCGTGTGCAAAGATGAGCGATCTGCGTATCCTAATCTATCGCCACCTTCTTGGGATCCGCCCGAGATCATCAACTGATGGTGAGATAGCGTGCTTTGCAAAGATATATTTGATAATGGCCACATCTGAAAGATTCAAGAGAAAAAACTAGAGACAATACCAATCAAAACAGCGGATGAATCTATACCGAAGGCTCCGTAATAAGAGCATGACTCGCGTAATGAGGTTTGCTGTTTACATCGGCTAACGACATAGAAATCCTCTGCGCATATAGTTCCGCTTCACGAGCCTTACGTTCCATTCTCATCAAAGCCTCCTCCGACTGGAACAGTAATCAGGAAAACCATCAACAACTACGTTTACGTAACTAGCAGTAATATGTTGCCAGCGAATGCTGCCTTATTGCACTATATAACTCCTGGCAGAGTGGTAAGAAGTATCCTAACCTTGACATGGTTCATTTGCAACCTGTGGCATTCCGCTTCCGCTTCACTAACCCTTTTCGTCAACAATAAGGTCTCTTGCTCGCTGGCACGCGCCTTCTCTGCCAGCAGTTCAGCGGTTTCTTCAGTTTTTCGAGCTGCTTCCTTTAATTGGGAATAAAATAACAAAATTAGAGAATTCGTATGGCTCCTGAATGAGTTGTACCGAATAGTCATATCCGAAAAAAACTTCAAGAATTAGTACGACAAACCTTAGCCTGTGCCAACTGCTCAGCAATCTTTTCGACCTCAGCCTTAAGCTGATTTCGTTCATTCTCCACTTGAAGTCGTTCCTCTCGCTCTCTAGCTAGTCGAGAGAGCTCTTGCTAGATCAAAAGCATTGCCGCCAAGAGAAATATTTCAGAACAACACGCCGAAATTTTTCATGATTCACTATAAACACCCGTCTCACCTGTCTCCGAGCCCGTTCTTCCTTAGCTAATGCCTTCATTTGCTGCACCTAAAAAATGTCGATGAATAAGAACAATGAAAAAACAGGAAAGACCTTTTAAAGCCAAAGGTTTTGCAGAAAAAAAAAAACTGAAAGATACCTCTAATGTATCAGGTTGTCGCCTTCTAAGGTAAAGATTATGTGTTCCAATACACAAGTCCAGTATCGATGGGTTTATGGTTCTTTCTTGAGCGCGAAATGATATGGTGGATTTGTCGACAGTTTTCATGTGGAACTAAAAAATTTAAATAGAATGTAGTTTCCACTTATTGACAGCAGGTGGTCGCTTACTTTCTTGTTCTTGAACGAAATATTTTTGATTTCACTCCAAGAAAAGAAAGGTCGTGGTGTTATTCGATTTGAACCCTTATAAATACCAAGACCTTGTGCGGAAATACCAAGGTGTAGATCAGTTTCTTTCTTATTCTGTAAGGAAAAGAAAAAAATCACAGAAAAATCAATCAAAAGACGAAAGAATAATTGGCCAAAAATAAAGATCAGCTGTGGAGTCGTACACAAATTGGATAGTAGAGTATTCCATACATCTCCAGATCTTGTGCGACACGAAGATATTCCATCTCAGCATCCTCTCTGAAACAATATGTCTCATCACTGCACAAAAATTACTACATGAGAAAAAATTCAAAAAAATGAGCGGCAAATTGGATGTCCTCACCTTGTCTGACCATGGTTATTTATCCACCATCGCTTTATACGCTCTCTCCACATATCGGCGCTCATATCGTATTGTTCAATTACACTTTTTGGCAACAACTTGTCTAAGTCTAGTGGTCCTATATCCTCTGTACAATCCCCATTCTGAAAATATTAGACAAGAGTTAAACTGAAAAGCTTGCTAGAGCAGATGGCAGACAATGTCATTAAATAAAGCAAATAAATTAGAAGAACAAACAAACGTACAATAGCTTGCACAGCAAAACTTGCAAGAAGCACAGATGCTTCCGGTGAGCAATAAAGATCCATGGATAAGATAGCTTGTTTTATTTGCAGGAAGAATAGATGCCTCGTGAGGTCCTAAAGTGAGAATATTTTCCTACTATAGCTTTCGGCATGCCCCTAATCTAAAAGTTTCGAACTCTCAAAGGACAAGATAAGAAAACTACGGAAGCCGTCACCTGAATGAGCTCTTCCTCGACGTCTTCAGGATAAAATTTAACTAAGAACAAAAACTGCATACACCCATCTTCTCCTCGTGGTACGTCTTGCTTTCGAATCTAAAGTGATTAAATCACTTTTATACAACGCATTAACTTCATGAATACAATGTTACTGAGTATTTCAATACAAATACCCACCTCTCTATCCATTTGTAACCAACAAGGCAACCCCTTTTTGTTATTAAACTGTAAGCCAAAAAACCAGACCTCGCGGAGGCCAATGATACGGCACACAGCGTCAAACAAGTGACGACCTGTCCAACTTGCCTACAAATAACTAGTCTAGAACACAACCAATTCTATAGTATTAGTATAGTTTTGTAGCATAGGCAGAACACTGATAATGGAAAACATGGAATTGTACTGTACCACATCTATAGACCGAATCTGAGAGAAAACAGTCGTACTTAGACTAGGATACTTCAAATCCACAATCGAAAACCGAAACAACAATTCAGAGACAAAATGAATCGTTCTGAAAGCTCTAATGAAAAGCTGGGGATATTGTCGCTCTCAATGTGGTGTGGGAAAAATTTCCATTGACGACATGTAAAGGATAAAAGGATAAAGCTCTCAGCGCTGATCAATCCCTGTGAGATGCGCCATGCATTCGACTTCATTAAGCATGGTTGGAGGTGATTGAATGCATATCTAGCCTTTACAATGACTCGCGGTGGCCAACCGACGAGCCTGAGGGTTAAAAGCTTAAAGTTAAATTAATATAAATAAAGTCCCCATGATCATACAAAGATAGTTTTACAAAAATCAAACTTGGACGATACATAAGTTTAAAAGACTAAGAGGGATAAATAAACAAAATCCACAAAGTCATACCTCGATGACAATTCGATCGAGATCGGCATCCATTGTGGTCACCTTCGCATGCACTACATTTCCTGAGCCTCTAGTTAAGAATGGGAAAAGCCCCATCTTGATTCCCAATCTGTCACATAAATAAGTAGAAGCCTGAAAAGAATGAACGTCCTCAAAGATGTGTTCATACAAGACAAAATTTAGAAGAATAGGTCTCACGGTTTAACTATGAGATCTCGAAATATTTTTATTTCTTCTTGAAGACCTAATCCGCTTCCAGAGTATGCAGATACCAAAAAGTTAACCCTTTTAGTTAGCATAGCCTGAGTCGTATGATCCCAAAATTTGAGAGAAGAAAGAGAAAATATCACCAACGGCTTAAAATGTCATTATAATTCGAAATACAGGAACAATAAATATTGTAAGGAACCTCTTAATCCTAAGGCTCTGCAAGAAGCCTCGTAATCCCGTCTCCTAATCCCATTACTAATTGAGGACTAACAAGCACGACTAATCGAACAGCTTTTCATGAAGCAAGAAGCGCTTCCATAATACAACAATCACATAACTGTTGGCGAGACCAGTACGTATGAAGTAATCTTGTCAGAACTTTCTCAATTTTCGAGGCAAACCACTACAGCTTTAATGTTATATTTGGGGAAAAATCGATAGCGACCACATTCCTGAAGATTTAAAAAGAATCTCTGTGCAAACGGTGCAAGTAAATGGTGAAACAAAGACAGAACGAAACTAAAATCCACGAAAAACAACGAGCAAATAACGAACTAGAAATGAATGCTGGACAGCACACGACCAAGAACTCGTCCGGAAAGGACGAGATTTCGCGACTGCCTCCACCATTTGGATCGTATCAGTGCAGCAGTCGTCCTGATTATTCGGGATTAAAGTCGTCTCATTCTGGAAGGAACGTAGTATTTACTGGAACATTTCGAGTGATAGTATCTCAGTGACGCAAAATCGAAGAATAGAACCAGATGGTGCCGTGATAGTACGGGCCTCAGTGTGGCAGTGAATAACGCGTGAGCCCGGAGAAAGTCTAATGACGGGTTCGAATGCGGCATGGGGTCTGAGTTCTTCAAATATCTCGGCATGATAGTGGTTGATAAAGGTGCTTATTCGGCAGACATTTCGACTTCTTCGTCTTCCTGAGAGCTGATGATCCGAGTCACTGGTCCGCAGCTGTTTATCTTCTTGATGTGGTGTATTCGTCGTCGTACCAAGTCGAATCTTCTTTAGTGGAGCGTGACTCGAGTGAGGCAGTCCTATCTGGCGATGCTCTTTTATACAGGATGGTTGTTGTCGATATGACTGTCCGGTGATAATAACTTGTTTGACAGAAAACAATGTCAAGTAAGAGAAGCAGTCCTCAGATAGCCTTGAGAGATCCAACGCGTACGTTGGGACAGAGTGGTCATCGACTGATATTTGGTCTACTTTTCTATATTAATCGAAAAAGCATCTCCACACTGTTACTAACGCTTACGATATTCATCCTCAATAGCTAAGGACATTCTGGTCTTAAACCAGTTCAAAGCTAATTACTTGGTCAACTACCCGCTCTGGTCCTGTAGTATCGTGGGAAATGAACAAAACTCTAGCCCAAAGAAATGGTTTGACACTTACTGTCTTAAATAATTTACAAATTAAACATAAATTTAGTAGATAGTCTCAGTGCTACACCAAGCTTTTCTCACAATTCAGTACTTAAGATTTCTTCCCTTACCTTGATATCTTAACCGTCTCGTTGTAAACCCAACATGAACATTTAGTATTTATTGGTCAGCGTATTTGGAGGCTAAATGTTGAGACGATAAACTCTAAATTGGTACCCTTAGAGCATCTCAGTGTCTGTGTACATGGTGGACTTCGAAAGATTTCCTTCAGAAATCTGTCATATCAACAGGCCACTACTTCAGATGATAATGAACAGAACTGTTCACCGAGACAAATTGAGTACCAATTTGCCAAACCCGAATAGATGGAAGCTTGGTGAGTCCGGAGTGCTAAGGTCAGATAAAGGATGAAACTATATTGAGCCTGTGCTGCTATCCTCACAGACAAGTGTGATACCAATTTGCCGATCCTGGAACGATGGAAAACTTGGTGACCCTAGAGTCAGGGTTGGGTGTATTGCAGGGCGTCTCCAACCACTTGCGCTACACGTGTCTAAATCCTTTAGTTTATGATTGCCTGCTACCCTTCTGTACATCAGTTTCCAAACGTAAAAATATGCTTCACAGCAACATTGGTGACCCAATATGTAGTGTTCAGTGAGAGCGAGCAGTTTAACAGGCTGTTTCTCAACTACGGACAGTTCTTCTGCATTCTTTGGCACCGATGGTATCGATGTGAATGTGGGCTATTTGCATGGCGTCTCAGTCACTCCAATGGCTCTTGCCTTTCCCTCATCGCGACGACGTCATCGTCGCCCTACAAGTTTTCGGTTTTCGTGTGTCACGTGATCACGCTTCTCATCGTTAGCTTTTCCCTGGGCACTAGTCCCTAGTAGCAGTAAACTTAGTACTGGCAAGGGTGTAGACGCGCGAACTGAGTCCGCTTGGTGCTTCCATTAGCGTTTCCACCGCGCCCGATCGAGATAAAGTGTCTCGTGATCCACGTCGTCTTTCGTTGGCAGCTGCTGCAACCCTCCGGATCCGACCCAATCCGGAAGATGATTCGTAGAAAATACATATTCACGAGCATGTCATTACTTCGACGTTCCTCTGCTGAAGGTCGGTCCACACAGTTTCTTCATTCGTCGACCTTTTTTTTTTCTTTTTTTATAGTACCGGCGATAATTTGTGTTGGTGGTTTGAGAGTAACGAGATAAATCACTTTTCATATACCGAACTAAATTTTTGACCTTCAAGCCTTGAGTATTCGAAGAATGTTACACCAATATTGCTAAATGTCCCCTTACTTAATTCCTTAAGACAAAGATTGGAAATTTCCACATGTTATGTATGTTTATGTTATTCTTTACTGCTTAAAGAACGTTTGTTTTTCTACTACAAGGAGTTTCCTGTTTTGTCCATCTACCTATCTATAATGTCCAATAGGTGTTATCCTTGACATAGGGTTCTTTGTTTTTGAAAAGCTGACATGGGGGTTTTGTTATGGCGCGTTGGGTGCTATCGAACCCTGATCGAAACAGCGCCTCTACGATAGGACAGAACATTTCTCTTTCATTGCACCTACAGTGTCACAGCATTCACTTCTGACGTCGACCATTCTTTAACACAGCCGTAGGCTTTTTTCTACCCCCATCCAGTTCGTAATATATTGATTCGCAAAGGTTCTGTATTCTACAGTGGCAACCTCTGCCCTTAAGCTCTGCGTCATCGTCAGTACTACCGTCTACTGCCCTTTAGCATGTATATCCAATGTAAGTGAATTGGACTTGTTTCATGATTTGTTGAGTACGAAAAGCTACGAAAGTTTCAGCTACGAAAATCGTTTTATAAATCCGCTTCAGAATACTTTAAGAGCAAGAAAACCAGTAGAAGTGAATAAATAATTCCATAAATCCGACATACGATGCTTATAGTAGGGAAGACCACGGGACTTCGAATCAGAATGAGAACTGTCTTACATGAGTTCAGGTACGGCACACCTATCCCGTGGATATTTATGCTTCCAGAAGAAGGAAAATCGCCGCTGGGATATTTTCGAAAACTGTAGAAACATTACTACAATGATGCTGAGATACATGCAAAACTCTGGACCGCAGGTATCTGAAGTTGGAATCGAATCTGACATCCAAAATTTCCTTCTTCTAGAAGCACGAATTTCCACGGGATAGGTGTGCCGTACCTGAACTCAAGTAAGGCGGTTCTCATTCTGATTCGAAGTCCCGTGGTCTTCCCTACTATAAGCATCGTATGTCGGATTTATGGAATTATTTACCCTTTTCCTGGACCTAACGTGTTCATCACCACACCATGCGACCACTTCTTTTCGTCTTTCTCTTAGCAGTGTTTTTAGGCGCTATGAGCCTATAAACGTGGAAGCATTATTGTTGTTAATGAAAAGTATGATACCACATCAACGCTATGTTTAGTGCATGGCCAATAGTGTCAACACTACAGAATCGTAAGTTTAGAAATTGGCAATTAGCTATTTGATGATAGACCGCTCTGCGAAAGATGGAACTCCTACTTGATCACAGCTTCTGTCAATCGTTTCATCTTCTTACAATCGCCGTCCACGGAAGCCGTTGTATTCGCACGTGGTTTTGGTTGCGACGTTAGGGTCTAGCAATCGTTCGCATTGTCACCTTGAATGGCGATCGAGTGTGATTTCCTTGAAATTGTTCTTCTTAGGCATTCCCTATCCGTTCCCAGGTCTTCACCACAGACATCCACCCTGTATTGTGGATCAGGTGGAAGTTTACTGTTTTACGACCTGGGTTCTTCCACTACGACAGCAGCGAATCCTACGAGAGTTGAGCTGGCCAAGTGCTCGCAACATTCTGGTGTCATGTACTAAGTGAAAGAAGAATTTCGCCATTATCGCATGAATTCCTAAGTACTACAAGAATATAGGTGCCCAGTGCGTGAGCATGATTGTCCCATGTAACCTCATCGTCTGGACTACAATGCTTTCGCGTTCGCTTCATAGCGCGCTGCAAAGGGTCTTCATATTGGATAGCCACTTCGCCGGAACTATAAGATGGAAGAGGGAAACGATTTTAATGTAAACACAGCCACATGACCGTTGTGATGATTGTTACACCAAGAACTATAAGGAAGCTTGCTAAGCATTATATAGATATCGATTAGAACAAGTATTTTTTGCTGTGTGCATGGCAGTAAGAAGCGTTCATTTTGAAAACGGCTACTCTACGTTTACAATATTAGCGCGGGAAAC
Organism: Angiostrongylus cantonensis; assembly: GCA_009735665.1. NCBI lineage: Eukaryota > Metazoa > Nematoda > Chromadorea > Rhabditida > Metastrongylidae > Angiostrongylus > Angiostrongylus cantonensis. The sequence continues at coordinate 18,535 of MQTX01000230.1, read as the reverse complement.
TTGTTACGTAAGGATTGTCACCGCGGCCCCCGTATTCAAATGATGTTTACGGCCTCAACGAGGACATCGAGGGCTATGGGCCAAGTCTAGTAGCGTCTGTGTCTTGCTCAAGCGATTACCAACATATACCAAAGTTCCGTCAATGACTTTCGGACGAGGCCTGTTCACCGTTGGATTTGCGTCACATCGAAATGCCGGTGCGTTCCTTTGGGTTTTCTATGTGATTTTTTTCGCAACCATTTATAAATCGAGTATTAATGTTTACATAGCGCTTTGTCACGATCTCTTGTAGAACATCTTTGGTGCGGTTGCTTATCATGACGTAGTTAGGACCACTTTGGCTTATGCTTGCGTGTCTTACATGGAGTTTCTTTCTCTCTTCGGTTTCCTCTGTTCATTGACTACCGTGGGTTCACCATAAGATGCGGTATCATTAATCAGAGAAGTCTGAAAACTCGTTTCTATCGCACCCTAGGTTCGCTACCAACTTCGTTCTCAGTCTTCCAGATTATTCGTAGTTGTTATTTTTCCCAGGTTCTTGAGCTGTTTTAGCACCTTTAGCAAATTTCTCCCAATTATACGATTTCCTCATGCACACAATGCTGACTGTGGCGAGATTTTGTGGGTCTGTCAGGATCCTTCTTTTTGCTGGAAGTGCTAAGGGAGTGGTAGAGTGATGGAAATGTTGTGTTGTGTTGTATATCACTGACAGGAGTCAGAAAGAGTCATTGTAAAAGGTTTACTCGACGGACGCTGATAATGATAGACAGAATGTGTCTCAACGCTGTTACACGCTTTCGTATAGTCATTGAAATGTCTAGGCAAGGGAATGGCTTCGCTTCGGACTGATCACTAGTGGAGGGTTCTGAACAAAGCACTCGAATCGCTTTCATAATTTACCCTCTTCTTGATGGGTTTTATTTCATGTAGGATGAAGCAGTTTTTTTTTATAGTGAAAGATCTAAAGTGATTACCATTCCTTTTTTACAAACCAAGGTTTTCTTTTTTTTTCATTTGATCCATTGTGATGTAGTTCAAGTTTCGATATTATTCTTTTGGTCTTATATGTACAGTCACTTTTGTTTTTAGTAGTAGACAGTCGTGAACCATTGCCATAACTGCAGGTGGTTAATCTTTCTCAGTATAGGAACTTAGACGAATTTTAGAAGACGAAGAAAGATTCGTCGTCCGTTGTTTTGAATGCTGGGGAAGGAACCCATATTTCAAAAGGCATCTCGTGAATTTTTCTCCAACTATTTTTCATTAGTCATGAACTGCTTAGAAGTGACGTAGTTCTTTCGCGCTTGTTTATGGAGGTTTTTTTAGCACCCAGGATCGGCTTTCTATTAATCTCGTCATTGAATTAGTTTTTGTTTTTTTTTTTGGTTTTTTAGTTGAGTTTTTTTGTACTTGATTATCTGGAAGCCTGATGTAGGCTAAAGTTGTTTTTTCAGAATCGTATGGCTTTTTGGGTAACGAATATACCTGTGTATATGAATATACCTGTTTGTTTTGCATACCTGTATCAACGAGGACAAGGCATAACGTTTTATGAAGAGGTGGAATATGAGGGAAACATTGCTTATAACTAAATGTGGTTAACTGAAGGCTTCCTTATTGTTGTAATAAGTTAACAAGATGTGGGCTCACCTTTAGAAGCAGAAATTTTCAGCTCATTTTATACCATTGATTATTTCTGAAACTGCATTGTTTTGTTTTTATTCCCATTGCTTAGCAACAGGATAGGATTAGGAGGATTTGTTAAGTTTCGATATCGTACCTTTCAGTTAACTATTTTGCTGCAGAAATCTTTCCTGGAGAAGTAAATTCGTCGATACAAAATCTTTTTCTTTTACTGTCCAGAATCTCCAATGAGCTTTTTCTTTCCCGTGTGCTCCGGTGTTCGACTATTTTTGAATTATTATTGAATTCTGGAAATGATGGAGCGGTTCCATCTTCTTCTCTGTCTTGCTGATATTCCTACTTCGTTGAGTGAAATCCAGCAAACGCAAGATGGGAGGTCAGTCCTACTCAATTATTCATGATAACTCGAGTCGTCGATTCGACGGGCTTCGACATGGATGTCTTATACGACTTAACACACCCATCAACGTGGCTTCATTGAAGTTGTCTTATAGGAAAATAACTGCTGCTTCCCCTACTAAATCGGCGTAATTCAACTGATAGTGAGCTTATTTGATTGCGACTGTTCTAATCTACAATTTTTTGCCAACAAGATGCAAGCTTGGCCGTTTCATTGTGATGAAACCGTTTCTTCGGACCACACAAAGGTGTCTTTTCCTTTTTTGCTCTTCCGTAGGTTCTGTAGAATCCTATTTGCAGCTTGAAATTTTGTTTCACTTTTTCGAACATTTTGACTCTAAGCAAATGTCAAATTAGGATAACCATAAGGCTTGAAACTCCTTCATTGCTCTATTATTGGAGACATTATCGCAGATTTTCGAAAAAGCAACTCGGCCGCATAGTGGTTAGATAACACGTCAACATTGACACTGCATTTTTAGCTCAAAAGACCGACTTTCTTTAAAACTCGACATAAATAATCGATGTATTTATATTCTTTTATATATATATTTTATCTATATGTATATTTTTTGTTCTTACGAACTGCCCTTGTTGAGCTGACGCGAGATTGGTATAAGTTGCCATTGTCGCTGTTGTTGGTTGATGACTGACTTTTCGGCGATATCGCCTTCATCAAAGCCATGCTTTGGCGAGTGAGACTCCGTTTCGACCGCATTTTTAATATGCCAGAATTTGCCTTTACCGATTTTTTCTGCCTTTGTAGAAGGAACGGGCAGCACAATGCAGTGATGCCATTCGTTACTAGCAAGTCGCAATCAACTCAGGCCCTGCTCCGACCCTGATGTGGGCTTGCGAAGTCTCTCCTCTTTCCGAGAGCAGTAAATTGATGTAAGATTCGTTGGGATTAGTTCACCTCCAGTCTAACTGGAAACGTCCTAGATATGTTATCTAACGATTTTATAAAGATTCGACTCTACCAGCAGTTAACAACATTCGTGATGAAGACGTTAAAAATCAGCTAGGCAGGAACGGAACCCTTACACAGTTAAGGTTTTATGACCTTTGTGGATGGTAGATGCAAGGAAACGAATTGTATACAAGAAGTTCAAGTGTTTGCGCAATGGTATATCGGGACATACAGTAATAATAATAATAATATAGTAATAATAATAATTTTAACTTCTTATTTGTGCCTACTAAAATTTTTCACGGCAAGGCATTATGTGAAATACAACTACGATGATGCTGAGATATTTGCAAAACCCCGGACCCCAGATGTCTGCGATAGAAATCGAACGCGCCATTTCCTCTCCGGGGCACACGCGTTCACCACCGAACC
>MQTX01000230.1:0-15116 GCA_009735665.1 Angiostrongylus cantonensis | reverse complement strand
ATATCATCGTCACTAAAGAGTCGGGCTATTTTTGAAAGATTTTTTTACAAGTACTAATGTTTTCCTCCAAAGTCATGTCATTAGTTAATACTGTTACAATCCACCTTATTATGTCTTTCCGGTCTGTGGTAATCTTTGATATTTGTTGCCTTAATTGCGCAGTGGTTTGTAGGGTACTTTTCGGAAACTTTTGAAACCACTGTATGTTTATTTTGTCCGTAGTCTTATGCTTTGTAAAACAGCTGCTACGGCTACTACTTGTTCTACCTGGGAGAACACCTCGGGAGGCTTGTCGTTTATCCCATTCCGATATAGCGTGCTTGATGATTCTGCGGGCGTTGTATTGGCTGGGTCGCTTTCTTTGATCGTTTTCCTTTCTCGTTCTCTCAAGTATCTAAGTCCTAATTTTCTTTAGAGTCCATAGTTGGCCTTTTCTTCAAATTTATTCAAATATCCTCGCGAAGAGTTTAAGATTTGTACTCGTGCTATTTTGTTGTATGTTAACATCATCGCCTCTATTTTACTATTGTTGACTGTTATACTTTTTAGAAATTTATCGGAAATTTTCGGTCGACGTGTCAACAGAGGAGGAAAGAGAAGAAGACTTAGAAGGAAAGGAGACAGCGTCCTCGTCACGAAAACACGTTAAGATGCCGAACATAAAGGTGAGATCTTAGCTTTATGGTGTTCATATTCCAAGTTTCAACTTTATTCATAATGTTGTCCCTTTGGTTTAGGTATTCTCTGGGTCATCTCATCGTGATTTAGCACAGCGTATTTGCGAACGGCTTCAGTTGGACGTGGCGAAAGCATCTCTGAAAAAATTTAGTAACAGGGTAAGTTAACTTTGTCCTGCTTGGAATGTGGAATGAAAGTTTTGTTTTCGTATGACGAATGTAAAGCAATTTGAAGTCTAGATCCTTCTATCGGTTCAAAATGTTTTGTATGTTGATACAGTAGGGGTGAATTTCAAGGGTTTGCTTCAGGAAACGAATGTGGAAATTGGTGAATCTGTTCGTGGTGAGGATGTGTATATCATACAGTCAGGAGCTGGTGAAATCAATGACAATTTGATGGTTTGTTTTCTTTCAGTTCTTCCAAGAACAAAAATAGGCAAGTAGATATAGAACTTGATTATAACCGATGTTAAGACTTTTCTCGAGGTAATTTTTTTCCTTAGAAATGAGTGCAATTCATTGACGCTGTCTACGGAATTATGTTTTCCTGGGTTTGTTGGTCTTTTGATGATGATTGGTCTTAGGAGCTGCTCATCATGATCAACGCATGTAAGATAGCGTCGTCATGTCGTGTGGCAGCAGTTATTCCGTGTTTTCCGTATGCCAGACAGGATAAAAAGGATAAATCACGTGCGCCCATATCGGCTAAACTAGTGAGTCTAGTATCTCTATAGTTGTTAAACATTCTCTTGTGTACTAACAGGATACTTGTTGTACTCCCTGGAAAGCACACTGAACGATTGACTTCGTTAATTTCATGTCGCTAATATGCTGTCTGTTGCCGGTGCGGACCACATAATCACAATGGACCTTCACGCCTCACAAATACAAGTTTTTTTTTAGTTTTCCCACACTCTGTACATAATCATTAGTGCTTTATTACAGGGTTTTTTCGACATTCCTGTCGATAATCTGTATGCAGAACCAGCAATTCTTAAGTATATTAAGGAATCAATTCCTAATTGGCAGACATCAGTGATCGTGTCACCTGACGCAGGCGGAGCTAAAAGGTAGACGTCTACTTTTTTGCTGTTTATCTCACTTCTCCATTTCTTGATTGTTTAATGCTATGTATAATTAACGGTTTCAGCGGCCTTAGTAGAATTATTGTTGATTTTGAAAGGTAATAGGACAATTAAGTGGGATCATACATGCACGGAAACGCTTGCTTTTGTTTTTGGGCTACTTATATTCTGTGTACCTTTTGGGTTAAAATAGCAATGTGTTATCTCTAGTTCATCTTCAAGGCGTGCTATTGAATATCTGTATACAACGTTTGACTTTTTATTTATTGCCTGTTATTTTTTCACAGTACGGTATTATGTGGAATACCACCAAAAGGACACTGGGGCATTTGCAAAACCTGGACCTCAGACCAGATTCTGCGGGCAGTGTTGTGGCAAAAAACATGCTGAAAGAATGGCAAAGCGAAGGTCTCGATGGTGCAGTGGAAAACACGTGAGCTTCGTGAGTTCGAAACTGGTCTGGGGATTGAATTTTGCAAACATCTCAGCATCATCGTGGTTGCGTATCTATATACACATCGTTCAAAGTCGGTTGCCAGATCAAATGTATCTATAATCTTCCTAGGATTTATAAATCTAGTGTAGGCATGTTAGTGAGTTTCATTTCATTAGTCATCCAAGATTTCATCTGTCACATATCTGTCAAACGCTTCATATTTACGGTTCAGAATTTTCCTTTGCATTTCCAGTAATTTATGGTTGTATAGTTGCAATAGCATTCGAATGCCTATTGCTATTTTAGGGTAACGTCAATTGCTGATCGCCTCAATGTTGATTTTGCGCTCATTCATAAGGAGCGAAAGCGTGCAAATGAAGTGGAGAAGATGACTTTGGTTGGAAATGTCGAAGGAAAGGCATGTCTTAGCTACCATTTACTAAAAGTTCAATAAGAAATGAAATCCTTGGTGTTGTCTAGTCTTTTAGTCTTTAATTTCTGTTAAGACTCTTTGCCGACGTTGCTCTTGTCGTAAATTTTGTGAGATTCTGAGTAAGGTGTACAGATACTTGAGCATTCTAGCTGACGCATTGGCGAAAATATCGATAAAGTTTCATTTCTGCCAATTTTCAGGTAGCTATACTTGTTGATGATATGGCTGATACATGTGGAACAATTTGTATGGCAGCGGAAAAGTGAGTTTTATTTCTTATAGTTTTGAATCCTACATTTTTATGAAGATTTCTTGAGATGGTAGTGTCTCTACATTATTGAGATTCTAGAGATCGACTGGTTACATTAATTTAGACTTGTTGAAGCTGGTGCTGAGAAAGTGTATGCTTTTTGTGTCCACGGAATATTTTCGGGCCCCGCTCTGCAGCGCCTGAACAACTCAAAATTTGAAGCAATCGTAGTTACAAATACTATTCCTCAGGAAGAAAACATGAAACAGTGTCCTAAGATTCAGGTTTGTGGATTTCATCCCTGTGCTGTTGATGTCAAAACCCTTGTTTTTATTTCCTTTTAGAAACTTACAAGATTGAATGCTTGTTGCTTCTATATTGTGCAATATACTTAAATCCTCTGTTTAGTGTGGCCAGTCACAACACTTTCATTGCGAAGCGATCGACTGGTTACATTAATTTAGACTTGTTGAAGCTGGTGCTGAGAAAGTGTATGCTTTTTGTGTCCACGGAATATTTTCGGGCCCCGCTCTGCAGCGCCTGAACAACTCAAAATTTGAAGCAATCGTAGTTACAAATACTATTCCTCAGGAAGAAAACATGAAACAGTGTCCTAAGATTCAGGTTTGTGGATTTCATCCCTGTGCTGTTGATGTCAAAACCCTTGTTTTTATTTCCTTTTAGAAACTTACAAGATTGAATGCTTGTTGCTTCTATATTGTGCAATATACTTAAATCCTCTGTTTAGTGTGGCCAGTCACAACACTTTCATTGCGAAGCTGGTTTTTTCACAACTGTAGATAACGTTTTGATAACTAGAGTACTTTGACGGGTTGTAAACATGCTATACATATGGACGGGACTTTCCTATGTTTTAGAACAAATGTGATTTCCCATTTTTTTTAAAATGTCGAAGGAAAGGCATGTCTTAGCTACCATTTACTAAAAGTTCAATAAGAAATGAAATCCTTGGTGTTGTCTAGTCTTTTAGTCTTTAATTTCTGTTAAGACTCTTTGCCGACGTTGCTCTTGTCGTAAATTTTGTGAGATTCTGAGTAAGGTGTACAGATACTTGAGCATTCTAGCTGACGCATTGGCGAAAATATCGATAAAGTTTCATTTCTGCCAATTTTCAGGTAGCTATACTTGTTGATGATATGGCTGATACATGTGGAACAATTTGTATGGCAGCGGAAAAGTGAGTTTTATTTCTTATAGTTTTGAATCCTACATTTTTATGAAGATTTCTTGAGATGGTAGTGTCTCTACATTATTGAGATTCTAGAGATCGACTGGTTACATTAATTTAGACTTGTTGAAGCTGGTGCTGAGAAAGTGTATGCTTTTTGTGTCCACGGAATATTTTCGGGCCCCGCTCTGCAGCGCCTGAACAACTCAAAATTTGAAGCAATCGTAGTTACAAATACTATTCCTCAGGAAGAAAACATGAAACAGTGTCCTAAGATTCAGGTTTGTGGATTTCATCCCTGTGCTGTTGATGTCAAAACCCTTGTTTTTATTTCCTTTTAGAAACTTACAAGATTGAATGCTTGTTGCTTCTATATTGTGCAATATACTTAAATCCTCTGTTTAGTGTGGCCAGTCACAACACTTTCATTGCGAAGCTGGTTTTTTCACAACTGTAGATAACGTTTTGATAACTAGAGTACTTTGACGGGTTGTAAACATGCTATACATATGGACGGGACTTTCCTATGTTTTAGAACAAATGTGATTTCCCATTTTTTTTAAAAGTTTTATTTTGAAGTTTTTTAGAGACAAAGTTTTCAAAAGTTAGAAAAGGAGTTTTGGTTTTCAAAATCTCTAACGTAATCTGGCAACCGAAATCATAGGGGAGGATGCCATTAAGTTTGAGTTTACGGAATTCCGTTCGCTTCGGAACTCGAAATCGGAACCTGTTCGAAAAAGAGAAGAAAAGCTATTTCTGGTTTTTTAAAGTAAGGATTTTACCTTGGTAGAATAAGAACACTTGTACTTTTTTGACAAAATTCCATATTCTAATGGTTTCCTCTGCAGTTAAGGTTAACTTTGATAACCGTGTACAGAGATATGATGGTTTAAATTTTAAGCAACCGCTGTTTATTCACCTGTGAATGAAAATCATTTCACCAGGACTCTAAATGTTAATTGGAACGAAAAACCTGCATGAGTTCTCTAAAAAGGCTTTGATTTGTTAGATTCTCAACATTACTTGAAAACTGACTTTCCTTTAACTTACTCGGATCGGCTGTGTTGAAGACGAAGGCGTCGAAACGTGATTCGAACAAGGATTACCTATCAGTGTCGTGTTAAGCCTATCAAAGAAAGAATACATATGCTCAATATTATTTAAGAGAGCAAGAGTTCGTTCCGCTTTTACCGCTTGGCAGCTTGCAAGTTTGATATGTTGTAAGGTTCAAATGCTTGTAGCCTATGTGAGTATATTGAGAGAAAGCATCCTGATTAGTTGTATTTTGTGCATAAGCATAAGTTCTGTGTAGGAATTTAATAGGCCGAACTGATAGTGATTTTCCTCTCAATGTCATATGACTAATGAACATGCAGTGCTATTCTTGAAACAATTCATAGTATAGGTTTGGGCCTGCATTTCGAATTTGATTATGACGTCATCACAAGCACCAGCTGCTCAGTGTTTTTTTATGGCTGTTGCCAGTTACAATCTCACAAGTATAATATTCGAAACACCGCGACAACATATGGTAGTTAAGCACTGACTCGTAAACAAGTCGTTCTCTGAGCTTCACTGATTGGCCACGAGCCCACTACGGCAATACTTGTGTTTTAGCTGATTTTAGTGTAAGTGAGACAAGCTACTTTTGTTTTTGAATGAGATCTTTGCACCCATCTGCGTAGTTTTACCAACTTACGTATTCTTCCTTCGGAGTTCTATTTTTCTGTAGAGAGTATTGCATAGATGAAGAGCTGAAAAGTCTTAGAGCAGTGGTAGCGGCAAGGTATATATTCCTCTAGGAAATTTTCCTATACAGTAATGAGAAAGCTGGTCGCAGATGGTCACACCTTGACATCACACATAACTAGGGAACGATAAGGAAGTTCCCTTCCATGCTACTACTTGTTTTTTCTCCCTTCTATTCTTGTCCACAATTCATTTTACTAACATCTTTTTTGTTATCGTTTGGAGAAATACCAGTTATGCTGAGCTAATGCCAGATTAGCTCGACGATGCGAGAAGGGCTAAACTGCGCGTAGATCGGAACTGAGGCCAGTTTCTTGAAAGTGCGCGCTTTGGTGGAAAAGAAGACGCAAGAATTAGATAGAGGCCGCATCATAAAATACGTCATATTGGGACTGAAATCAATATTTAGGTGGTGTTCTTGAGAAGAAGAGCAGTGCGGTTTGTATTAGGAATCAGAATTTATTTGAGAAAGAAAAAAACACAGGCTTGATAAACCGGTAGACTCCGGCATGTCAAACGTAGATAGATCGATCATGTAATGAAAAGGAGTGGCGACATACAGATAAGGAAAGCGGTAGTCTTCTAGGTTCCTCCTAGGTTTCCTTCTTTAGGACGACTAACTACTATTCCTGGCATTCATGTTTGTGACTCAAATTGACCAGTTGGGTACAGAGTTAGGAACAATTTGCGGATCACTCAATAAATGATGTTTTTAAACGTTCTGATGACGTACTCGTAACATGGACGAGGGCTTCGTGGGAAAAACATGTCCGAAATCTGGTAAAGAATCCGTACAATCGTTGAAGGCTGGTCGTCAATGTGTTATTAAAATAAACCACGAGCGGGACCCTATCTGTTTTTCGTGTTGTTCTCTTCGCATTGCTGAAGAACAGTGTGTTCTTTCCTGAATGACTTAAAACCTTAAAGCTCTCAGCGTTGATCAATCCCCGTGAGATGCGCCATGCATTCGACTTCATTAAGTATCGTTTGAGGTAATTGAATGCATATCTGGCCTTTACAATGACTCGCAGTGGCCTACCGATGTATCTAGCCAGTGCTGCTATCCTCGCAGACAAGTCTGGTACCAATTTGCCAACACCGGAGGGATGGAGGACTTGGTGAGTCACGGGCGCGGGGATCAATCCCATGTATGGTGCGGGGCGCCTCCGACTACTGTGCCACACGCACCCGTCTTGAATGGCTTACCTTATATTAAAGGGAATATTACACATCTACGGTGTATAATTTGAATCCTGGTGCAATGCATATCTATAAGGACGAGTTGCGCCTATTTCTTGTTGTCTGGCGCGATTAGATTTTTTCTTTGAAACAGGTTCTAACACATTTCAATTTAAAGCAAAATAGAAGGTGAAGAACGTGCTTAGAACGTGTCCAATGCGAGGCCTTGATAACAGTTCGCTTGGAACCTTGAAGTGTCTTCGTGTTCATCGTTTCTGTTTCTTCGTTTTTCATTTCATTTCATTTTTGTTCATTTCATGGTTTTCATGGTTTGACATCACACGTGTCGCACTGTGCGGATCACAGCGCCTCCTGTATTCGAGCCGTTTCCTTGCGTCTATCATTCCAAAATGTCTTTGCACTTTTTTTGCCCTTGGGATTCATTGTTGCCTGATTTATTCGTCCTCGTCGGAAACGTCATTGGATGCTGGTTGGGTCAGTTCTTCGTGGAATCCTCAGATAACTGTAGTAGGGCGTACTTACATAGATAAGAGGGAGACAGCTTGTCCCAGATAAGTCCGATACCTTAGTTTTCTGACTTTGGCGAGATCAGAGGTTCGGTGGGCGAGAAACGGCCTGAACCAGCGCCTTAATCGGTCAGGCCCTCCGCATAATGCGTTGTGTTCGTATTATATGAGAAGATCACAAATCCATATAGAGAAACCCTACATCCATCTCACTACCTTCTTAGTGGTCTTTAGCGTGTTCAAGTTAAAATAACATGGTTGAAAAGAAATGACTTTTTTATTTGTTGTGTTTTGCGTCACAGATGGAGCTTCGATCCAGTTAGTACTTTGCTTTTTCTGATTACGTTGGCGCTTGAAATAAGGTGTGGCAGGTCTGTTGGGAAACTTATTATTTTGCGGATGATGTAACTATCTCTCTTTTTTCGAAATATAACACATCGTCTTCGCTACTTGTTGTTAATAGTTCGACAGTAGGTTTGAAACCTGTCCTTTCAGAGCAAAAACGTATTCTTTAGGTTTTAGTTCTTTCCAGGACACTTATCGTTTTAACTGTTCTGTCCATGTAACTCGTTCATGTGGATTTAGTCGCTATCCATTTAGTTAGGTTCTTGGAAGTAAAATGTTGATGTTGCACTTGGCTTTTTTGTGCTATTGCAAAGTTCTTCATTCTATTGCCTACCTTGTTCATATGAGAACAGTTTCTTTTTCAGACTGTTCGCCTTTTATGCGGCTTAATTGGATTCTTCTTCTTATAGTATCCATACTAGCTGACGTTGAATCCCAGACGTGGTTTACTGGTGATAATTCAACAGTGATAGGATGCAGGTGAGGATCGAAACATTCCAGATAGTCAATGATGCTGAAATATTTGCAAAACTCCGGACCGCCGGTGTCTGTGGTGGTAAACGAACGCGACGGATGATTGCTGATGGTGCTGGTCTATAGAAAACTAGCTGAGAGACAGGTGAAACACAGGACTCGCATGGTGTGTTGGTGAACGCGTTAGCCCTTTGAAAAAGTAATAGCGTGTTTGATCTCCACCGCAGACTCCAGTTCGGAGTTTTGCGGATATCTCAGCATTATTGTGGTTATATTTCACATAGCTTCCTTTGCTAAAAATTTGTACTAGACAGTAAATAAAAAGTTGACACTGTGATTCCAGATAGTGTTTATCCATTTGCAGTGTTCTTATAGCTTTTGTTCTGTTGGCTTTGCCAGCAGATGGGTTCTTTTGTTCTGTTGACTTTACTAGCAAATGGGCTTCCTCGCGACATTGTACCTGTTTTAATGAAATATGTAGATAACACTCAATCTCACGGTTTCCCCTGATGAGCAGAGACGTCATGTGAATCAGGCAAAGTAGTGAATTGTTTACCAATGCCGAGGTTATTAGGAAGTCTGTCTTGGGATTTGCTACAATCAATCTCGTCTCCTAATGAGCATTAGCGATGTTTCATTCGTTTTCTCGTATAGGAACTTTTGGAAATGAAAGCACTAAAAGAGCGCTCGGCGTTCATCAGTCCCTGAAGTATGCGCCATGCATTCGAGTTCATTAAGTGTTGTTGGAGGTAATTGAATGCATATTTGGCCGTTCACAATGACTCGCGGTGGCCTATCGATGTATCGAGCCAGTGCTGCTATACTCCCAGACAAGTCTGGCACCAATTTGCCGACCCCGCAGGGATGGAAGGCTAGGTCAGCTATGGGTGCGGGGGTCGATTCCACGTGCTTTTCATAGTGGCGCTTCCAACCACTACGCCACGCGCTCCCATTTTGGAAATGAAAGCTAAAAGAAACTTGTCGTGATATCTCAACTGTCGTTCTATCTGCTTACTTTTCAGCACGCATTGTTCCCTTGACGATCACAACTTGTCTTGTTGGAATTCCACGCTAAACTTCTTTTCCAAAGTATTGATTGGTCAACTACGACATTACATCACAGTACAGGTTTTTCCCTCCTATAGTACAAAGTTGTTAGGTCTAATTTTAGAGTAGAAGTATGCTATGCGGATAGTCGTGGTTTTTCAACCAAAAGTTGACGTTCCAGGTGGATATTGATCAGTGGCATCGTCGACATGGTGAATCGAAAGGCCAAGATATGGAACTTGTTAGTCTATTGTTAATGCTCAGAGTTTTGAGAACTTTTCCTTTTTTGGCTGAGTTGATTTTTTTGGTTCTCGCTTATCTTATTTAAGACTAGGAATTGTGAATGCAGTTGTGTATGTGCTATTTATCTTATTGAATTCACTTAGGTTGCTTTGGAAATCGAAAAGGCATTTCTGAACGAATTGAAACCGAAGGATATTCTTCACAGTTCCACTGTTATCCGTGTCGCCAAAGCTGTCAGTGATAGAATTAGGAATGTAGGTTTACAATTTACACCTCGACATAGGTGACTTGCCTTTTTAGCATATTGTGTTATGAACCAGTGGCCATCTAGGCGCGGATTGCCTCCATGATGTCTTGTGTTCACTAGCCATAGATATTTTTAGGTGTCAGATCATGTAATCTCTTGGACCCCACATTTTCAATGCCCTATACCATGCGAATATCGTCACAACAGTTACCGGAATTTATTTATTGCATCGGTAAGCCTATTCATATCGTATCTGTTAGGCTGTACGAGCACTATTCAGGTTTGAAGTTTTTGAATAGTAGCCGAGTGGCTGTATTCTGGCATCTTCTAGATGGTCTTGAACGTCTGTCTCCTGATGGCTGTGATACCCTTCATGGTGAGATTCATTCGTCATGACGGTGTGTGGAACAGTCAATCACGGCTGATCGGTTCATAAGGCACGCTGTTTTGAATTTCAGGCAAAGCCATTATATTATTATTTACTTAATAGAAATGAAAATTTTAGTTCCCTGTGCTTATTGTTGGACGTTGTGTAAAAAAGAATATGCTAAAGTGGTTTTTTAACACCAATGATAATTAAGAGTTACTGAATATGTTTTGATGTATCTTCTTAGGAGGATAGATGTTTTCAGTCTAACATCTCATTGAAACTTTAAATTTGTTACAAATTTAAACAAATAGAAGCGAAGTTCAATTTTTTAACGCAAGGGGGGTGGCTGCAAACATGAACAATATAATGGGTTAGGAAAACTGTGTTATGCCGAGCGAAATCTTGCTTGTTACATAGCTTTGGTTCCAGAAATATGAGCCTTGGGAAATTTTGTGCTGAACGATTCAAAGCCTTTTTTACCAAATTGTGAAGTTTTCTACTTCCGAAATGTTCTACTGAGGTAGAAATTACCATTAATTTGCGAAGATTTACCTTCGGGAAATGCGTTAATGTTTGAAAGTTATTTCCACTCACATATGAGTTGAACTCATACCATTTACTTTGGAAGTAACACCAAAGGTATAGCATCTTCTTGGCAAACGAATCATGCATTTTTCATGATGCAGTACAAATACTGTTTTTAGGAGTATTACTCTTGCTTTCCAGAAGAAAAACAAATCCTTATATGTTTTGTAGAGCGTGTGTAGCACAGTGGTCGAAGACGCACTACAATGCACATGGGATCGATCCCTGCACCTCAGGCCCACCAAGTCTTCCATCTTTCCGGGGTCGGAAAATTGGTGCCAGACTTGTCTGGGAGAATAGCAGCAGTGGCTCGGTAGGCCACTGCGAGTCGTTTTATAGGCCAGATATGCATTCAATCACCTCCAGCGATCCTTAACGAAGTCGAATGCATGGCACATCCCTCAGGGATTGATCAAGTCTAGAGTTTGATCCTTAACCTTTATCCTTATAAGTATTACTCTTGTTATATTCTTCTTGTTATTAATATGATGTTATTGGCATTGTTGTTATTGTTGATTGTTGTCTTTGACCATTGTTGTTCCCGTTACATCATTACTTGGGATTAAATTTTTAATCCTTCTGTTGACCCTTGAATGCTACTAATCTTAATTTTCTCCAAGCATTCGGAATTGCAGATCATCGAGGAAGCAGTTGACGATGATTGGAATTGCATAGCAACCCACCAATGCTTTTCGTTGGATTTCTGTAGTCGTTGAGTGGAAGCATACTTCTTTTCATTTTACACTTTATGTCTTTTTGTAATAATTGTCCGATCTTAATCCCCACATATTTGTCTTTATCTAGAGATTGGAATTCTCATTCTGTGTTATGAGACAGGGAGCATCTGCATTGATTTCCATTCCACGCATAACTTTTCAGCATACATCCATATGATTGGTTTCGTATCATGGCATTTGTTGTTTTCCTCTCCAATAATATTTTAATGCTGAAGGTATTTGTGATTATGTCGTATAAGTTACGAATTCTTGGGTTTTGTTCTGATTACTCTTTACATTTGTGTTAATCCACTTATTGTGCCTTTCCTATTTGTGTTTAGCTCACTTGCCTGCTACTGTGCTATTTTTTCCAATGGAGTTGACATAAAATCTTTTTTAGCTCCTCTTTTCGCTGATATTTTCTTCTTTGGAGGACGTTGTTGATTTTTCTTTGCTCATGTTTATCCCTTCATACGCAGTGTATTTTTCTGTGTTCCATGAAGACATTCCTATAGGTTGCCATTGAATTGATGTATATTTAAATGTAAAAGTTAAAGAACATGTTGGACTTTAGCAGTATAATCCACCGGTCGTTTTGATACCGTGAGAGTCAGCACATACTACTAGGCAACAGGTATTCGTCAAGAAATATTGTAAGGGTGTTACAATTTTATAGGTGCAATGGAATCAGGAAACTTATTGATGCTTGCTGACATCGCCAAACTGGTTCATGAAGAGAGACCGTTCCATTGTGATTTCAATGATAATGAAGTAGTAAGTCAAGGTTATTTTACGAATCAACATGTGTCCATAACGTTAACTGTATGAAGACGCAAGCATTTAAGGTGAGTGCGAGTTACTACTTAGGAGCGATACCTAGCAACTTGAATTAGAACTGTTGTGGGGTTTCTTGGCATGTAGTAACATAAGTGGTTTCGTCAGTTTTAACGTGGTATTGGCCTTATGTGTAGCTATGCATTAATTTGTATAATTACATGGGTACTTCAACTGAGTACACCGTCTTCACTGGTTGTGCGCGCCCCAGAATTTTTCGGAGTTTTACTTGTTCAGTTATTGTGGTTCCTTGTAGTCCCGAGGTCAGCCAGGCTAAAATTTATCCCAGGTCGTCACCACCACGGGTAGTCGCCGCTTTAGTGAATCAGAGGGAGATTTGCCACCACGCGACTAGCTTGATACCAGGACGGTGACGGATCCTGGTATTGGTTTACTCTTACCTGAGCTTCCTGAAGGAAACGCGAGACTCCTCAACTTGGGAGGCCCTGCCAGGAGATGAATCCTCGTGCTGTACATCGCAGCTTGAAACCCAGAAACACGTTCCAGCCACGACAAGGGGGTAAACCGTTGGGAGGATTTGTATAATTAGCGAACACAAAGGGTAGCTCATATTTTGATTGGGTATATTCCACTCAAAAGTTTCAAGAACTATGCATTTGTCAGCTGTTGTATCGTTGTATCTGGTCACGGAACTCTCATCTGAATTATGCTATAGGTGCTTGCAATTTACGAGTCTATTCGAACATGCAATTGAATCGACGCTCGAATATTAACGGTAACGTATTGTGGGGAACTTTTTTCATGCGATTTGTTGTCTTGCTTCCCTCATTCACCGAGGTTCGGATTTCATGTGTTCAGGTTGCAAGTTGATAGTCAGCCATCTTCACTCATTGGCTTGTTTGATGCTGGTCGAGAGTAATTCTTACGACTGTCAGGATATCCCCGCCAAAGCTTTATTAGGTGTTCATGATAGCCACAGGAGCCTTTCCAACAATGTGGGATGTAGTCAGACATGCACCCTGTGGACCGGTGATATTAACTTCGAGGACAGTTACATCTATCTGAAGTTCACTCCACCATTCTTATCACTTTCGCAAAAGAAAAGGCAGTAAATGGAAAGTTAAGGCATTGTGATTTCGACTGAAGCTTCAGATTGACTGGCCTCAAGGCTGATTTTTGCTTACCAGATCATGCACATTAACGGGTGACTGATGATAGCACTATTAGAGTGAAAATCCGACTGAGAGAAGAGCCAAACAAGCGTCTCGGCTGGTGTAATGGATAGCACGTGAGCACCAGGTAACGGTAATCGTGTGTTCGGGGCACAATTAAGGTTTTGAGTTTTGCTAACATCTCAGCGTCGTTGTCGTTCTATTTCCAAAAACTGTTTTAAAAAGCCATACTTACTTCTAGATAGATGTAGCAAAATCTGTTCTCTAAGCCAATCCTTTTAAACTCCTGAAACATTCCAGTTATCGAAAAATTATCTCCTTTTTGCAAAAAAAATCAGCTTTTTGGCTCTAAGTGTTTAAAATGCTTTGTCATGCCTGTTGATGTGACAAGTAGTTGAGTTAGATGGTCTGTGGAGAGAAGTCTGTTTCCTATTGTCATCATTCCTTAGCATCATAGTTGCTCTTTCGGGTCGAGACTAATCGTTTCTTTTCTAGGATCTTCTGTCTTCATCAACTGCAGACGCATTTGATCATTGTTATCTTCCATCAAGTGATTTTGAGCGTCTTGTTAACTCTACGCACGATTACTACCATCGCGTTGAACAGTGGGATTTAGATGAACAGGAGCATTCGTACGCGTTTCCATAATGTAAAACAGCAGGGAAAAGACAGTAAAGTCACAAATTTTACGGGTGCTTGATGCGTAAATGCACAAAACTATTATCATAAAGTAGAATCTGCTGAATTTATGATGACTTCTTCGACAGTTCTGAAAATGGTCTCTCCTTTTACACGTTCGATATCAGTGACCTTTCCATAATTTGCTGAATGCCTAGTTCACATGAATGGAATTTGAAGTACTATGGTTGTTATCATCGTTCTACCTCAGGTGTTAGGCATTTACACAGTTAATGAGGTTTTCTGGATTAAAAATGAGTTTTCAGCATGGCGTAGTCTTGAATCCTTACAAATGCCAGTGGGAAGGCTGCTTTATCAGTTTTGGGACTTTAGAAGAACTGCAAGCACATGCAGGTCTACTTTTTTGAATTTTTATGTGACTCAGTGTTTTCTTGATGAGCAAAAACGAAGTTGTTATTGCAGCATCTATTAATTCACATTAACAGACGTTTCGGCGGTTTCGCCTTCTTTAGAGTCTAGAAAGCTCAAACTGACATGCAGTCTACTCAGCCAAACACTTCCGTAGCTTCAGTAGATAAAACGCAATACATAAATTCTAATTCGCTTAGTAAACAGCTTTTTTCATTTGTCTACGTTCTCTCACCTCTTTC
The DNA here is from genome assembly GCA_009735665.1 of Angiostrongylus cantonensis. NCBI lineage: Eukaryota > Metazoa > Nematoda > Chromadorea > Rhabditida > Metastrongylidae > Angiostrongylus > Angiostrongylus cantonensis. Next base: position 308 of record MQTX01000230.1, on the reverse strand, counting down.
AGCGTTCTGTTATTTGTAAGCTCTCCAGTTATTTGATGCAGACCAGTCACACAGAGTCGTACCTAGGCAAGGAATGTGCCTGATTCAAGTCAAAGAATCAGCCTGAAATATGGCGTGAGGTCACGCGTGATCGCAAGTCACTCCTCCTCGCTGTTCGTTTTTTGGATTTTTGGGATTTATCCAAAATTCAGCAGTTTTTTGCGCTGTTTATGATACTCGTGCGATGACAGTGACTTTTACTTCAGAATCTTTTCCGTTGTATCTCTGTGTCCTCTGCGCGCGTAGTGCAGTATTGGGTTTGAATTTAA
>MQTX01000229.1:320054-349977 GCA_009735665.1 Angiostrongylus cantonensis | reverse complement strand
GCATCGATTTCCTGCATTACGAATACTTCGGGACCACTACATAGAGTCAATCATAATTTCACTACTTAAGCACCTCTACCAAGGTCACGCAAATCCATCCGTTACTAAGGGTTGTCAACCAAATGTATTTCAGATACGCCAATGAATAAAATTCTTCTGACTTAATGACTTCATGGGCTGTCCATCTCATATATGCTGAATTTTAATAATTTTAAAGGAACTACATACTAGTAAACACGCACTGAATCTAATCTGATAGATTCTCATGCGACCCCTACCGTCTTAATCCGTCCGTCGCCTATCATGTGAAAATCGGAATTTCATTTGTTCCTCAGAAATTCTAAAGCTTCTTTTTCAATACGGTAACTGACAATCATCTTGGACACTACGATCATGAACCAAGATGGTCAAAAAATTCTTGTGCGCAGGTTCTGAGAAGTAATGACAGGTAACAGCTGATTCACCAAAAGTAGAGTAATTCATCTAGCACTCAGGACAAAAGTTACAAAGGGATGCCCACCAAATGGAGTGCATATGTGACGACGAATGAGCCATTAACTCTACATTTTATTTTACATACCATGTACTATCTGCAACCCTTATAATAGTTGGAATTTAAAATCTGGTATCCACAAGAAGTGCCAAATTACCACGTACACTCCCCTGGCTCTGTGTTCCAATCAATTCCAATCAATTGACTATCCGCTTGGAAAATTTCTCAAACTCATCCTTAAAGACTATTCTCACCTAGATAAATTTACAATGCTATTAGTCCTCATGCCAGTCTTATAATAACCATAAAATACCAGCCCTCCATTTTTCATTAGTTTCTCCGCGACAATAAACAAACTGCCGCCAAGAGGTACAGGCTAATCGTTTACGTATAATTAACAAACCTATGCACTACTGAAGGGATATACAAAGAGTGGAGTGGATGGCAAACTCTTCCCAAAACTCTTTGAAGACCCACTTGCCACACATCATGGTTAACAAAGTTCTATGCTTAATTTCGACTTGTCACATTTCCTTTAACATTGAACAAGATTGAGATTAAGTTAGGTTATTTCTTCCTATCAAAAAAAAGCGAAGGATTTGTCAGCACTATGTCCCAAACATAAACTTTTTGAAGTTAAAAGGTTGGATTTCCTAACCTGAAAGCTCCACGGCGTCCTGAAAGGGAGAAAAGAAATACGTAACATTACAAGTGACCAACGTAGCTATTTATTGTATCTAGCATTTAAAAATCGTAACAATGAAACTATGTGACATAACAGTATATGCTATGAGCAATGTATACCATTCACCGTTTCTTATTCCTATTACTTCATCGGCTTTTTTGGCTCCATGTCATTAGTGACTAACAAATTAAACCCTTAGCAGTGTTACCCTAGTAGACGAACAGTCATGTAGCGGTAAAAAAAAACACTGAACACCTAAACGTCCATGCAAAAAGCGTCTGCAGTTTGAAATAGAGGCAGTACACAAACGTTTACGCATCTGCATGTTTACATCTCACTTTAGAATTACCGGCTATGAACAATTAACAGTCCAAACTAAGATCTGCGTGAGACACTCACTAATCAATTCCCAGAGAACTCTTGTAGTTATTGGAATTCAACCTTTTCAGAACGATACATCATATATTTGCGACTTGATCTTCATGGGTTTGCGGACAGCACTAATCATCACTCGAACATCTCGGGGTTTCATCTCGGAAAACATGGGTGGCGAACAAAATCGCCCAGCGTCCTACACACTTAGATGGAGATAGGTGACTGAGTGACAGTGAGTGAACGAGAGTAAGCGCCAAAATAGCGTTAACTCTATCTTGTCATATGAACACCTGAAAACGGACATTGGCTACTTTGATACGTGAACACAACACGCTACACTGCTAGTATTAAATGATTTCGGCTCGTTTCATTTGGGCAGCTTTATTAGGGTATCGTTCCACCCCATGATCTGAACCAGAAACGGAATATGCGACAAAGGATCGAAACGAAGTTGCATAACACTATGTTAACAACCAGTTCTTATGCAGAATCAAAATATATGATTCAAACCATACCGCAATTTCCAAGTTTAAATCTAAAACTCAAAAAAGAGCGCTCATAAAAGGCGGGTAAAACTAATGGCAATCGAATTCACAGAATTTTCACAAGCTCACTCAGTTAATACCCCCAGTTTGATAACCACTACATAGTGGGGCTACGCCGTTCAACCCCAATTAGCTATATAGACACATGACCATCAACTGGCAAAAGTCCAACTCCATAGCCGTGACGCAGGACCGCAACAAGAGGCAACGTCTGGTTATCCAACACAAACCAGCTTGCAGGGGTGGGTGAGTACTGCATGGCACCCAAACAAAACGAGCCGATATCTGGTAACCGCCGCCAGGTTGGTTCTATCTCGAAACCAAAAATCACCAATGACAGAGCCTTGACGCAACACCAACCTTAGAGTCTTACGTTGGACGCTTCACAAGCTGCTTCATAGGGCTTGCTACTCGCTGAATTGAAATCCGCGGAAATCCATCACAGAATCAGATTTAGTTTCAACCCATGAATAGCATTGTAGTTCAACGTTTTCTCCAAGATCGCCCATTATGATCAATAACTTTGCGAAAACCAGTTAACAACCAGCTAGAATAATACATCATAGTTCGACTGTATGAAAATTGAAACAGCCCACCGGATCCCAGCTGCTGGCGACTCCACGTCCGCACGCGTCGAAGAGAAGCGGTCGAATGAAGCGACCACCCTGCCCTGCGCTTACATACCCGTCCACGCCCACTATCGATCCGACGGGTCATGGAAACACAGTGGTTACTGAGGAGACGGTCGATTCTTGAGCGATGAATAACGTAGTTACACGCGTGCGGCTGAAAACATTCGCCGCGCTCGAGTCGAGAACATTCCTCCGCATTGATCGAGCGGTAGTTTGAAATTAGGGAAGTTTCGAAAGAGGAGCGTTTCGAAAATCCTCGAAAGCGCATAGTTCAGGAAATGAACGGGTTTTTTTCTCGAAAATCCCATTAGGCCTGGAAATCAGAAACCAATCGGTAGGAAGGCATATCGTATAATAACAATCTGCGAAAGAGCTGCAGAAATTTAGAAGCTTTGGTCGATGCACTTAAAATAATACACGATGTTCAGCAATGTAACGTCTTCCTTACTGAGCAGACACGAAGGGGTCAATACAGTGTTTATTTCACGGCTGTTGTCGTTTCGTCATGTACTACTTACTTGGATACTTGGATGGCCCGTCCTTGCTGGCTGTGCGAGCCCCAGCATAATTCCCATCTTTACGGAGTTTTGCTGATTTATCCATTGTGGTTCCCTGTAGTCACGAGGTCAGCCAGGCCAAAGCCTGCTCCAATTCTCAGCATGGAAGAAAGACCCTGCCAGCGGGATGAATCTCCACACTGTACATCGCAGTCTGACACCCGGAAACACCTCCCAGCCACGTTGAGGCGGTAAACCGTTGGGAGGTTCGTCATGTGTTGGATTCTTCAAAATCTGGAAGGAGCCCCACTGATATCCAATATGTTGCGCCAGGTACTTGGATAAAAAGCTAAAAAAGCTCTCGGCGTTGATCAATCTCTGAGGAATGCGCCATCCATTCGGCTTCATTAAGTATCGTTGGAGGTGATTGAATGCATATCTGGCCTTTACAATGACTCGCGGTGGTCTGCCGATGTATCGCGTCAGTGCTGCTATCCTCCCAGACAAGTCTGGTACCAACTTACCGCTGCTATTCTCTCAGACACGCCTGGTACCAATTTACCAACCCTGGTGGGATGGAAGGCTTGGTGGGCTATGGGAGCAGGGATCCTTCCCCTGTGCGTTCCGCAGTGGCGCCTCCAACCACTGCGCCACACGTGCCCTATTTTAACCAAGAAGCTCTAATAAATCATGCAGACGAAATGATTATTTACAGGTGTCCAATTGAGCTAGTTAGTGACTGACAGAGGTTACAAGTGAGAACGATCATGGAAAATGAATAAGCTATTGTGAAAGACGTCGTGGCCCCCCTGATATAATCTCACAACGTGTTCCAGATACCATGCTACTTGCGATTAGAAAATAGTTCTTACTTTTACAGCTGAGCAGACTCTCATCACCCGCAGGCACTCCGAAGTAGGAACATAGCCACTTAAACGCTTTGATACGTCGTGATTCTCCAGGTCCTTAACAGGCAGAATGACGATGAATTCCGAATTGAGTTATGAACTTGTGATGTTATCCTCTGACAATCACATTGCGTCAATTTCAAATTTAACCACCGGTGTACCTCAATAGCTCAATAGTGGTAGTGCAACTTGACATTTTCAGATAATGCATAGGTAACAGATCACCGACAGAGCGAATAAGTGCTAACACAGCGTCGTCAATATGAAATTAGAGAATTACTATCCACGGTTATCGTTTGCTTTCCGTGTATACGTACTCGCCCTCATTTTTGCATAAGTAAGCGTGACTGTGTGCATGCAGATTACTTCCTACAATTCGATTCGGACAGAAGTCTGTATTCAAGTGAGTGGTAAAAGTAAGGAAAAGAACTGTACGCGTTCATCTATAATAAATAAGCTTCTTGTCAACTTGGAGCACGCGCGTACCCATGAGCCGTCCTTACGCCCTTATCCTATTATTGTAACCGAGGATAAAGGATGAAGGATAAAGCTCTCGGCGTTGCTCAATCCCTGAGTCTCAATGCGCCATGCATTCGACTTCATTAAGTATCGGTGGAGGTGATTGAATGCACATCTGGCCTTTACAATGACTCGCGGTGGCCTGCCGATGTATCGAGCCAGTGCTGCTATTCTCTCAGACACGCCTGGTACCAATTTACCAACCCTGGTGGGATGGAAGGCTTGGTGGGCTATGGGAGCAGGGATCCTTCCCCCGTGTGTTCCGCAGTGGCGCCTCCAACCACTGCGCCACACGTGCCCTATTTTAACCAAGAAGCTCTAATAAATCATGCAGACGAAATGATTATTTACAGGTGTCCAATTGAGCTAGTTAGTGACTGACAGAGGTTACAAGTGAGAACGATCATGGTTGAGCTAGTTAGTGACTGACAGGGGTTGCAAGTGAGAATGATCATGGAAAATGAATAAACTATTGTGAAAGACGTCGTGGCCCTCCATATTAAAGCATATCGTATTAAAATAGAGACTCATGTAGTGCGCTGGTTTGAGGTTCCTTGTAACCTGCTCGTTGTTGATGCTTCTATTCGGCGTCGCAGACTCACTAAGCCTTCATTGCCGCCTAGTTCGGCCAGTAGGCACCAGCGATATATGGGAGAATAGTTGCAGTGACTTGATACATCGATGGGTCACCGCAATGTATAGGCCACTTATGAAGTCGATCGTCTCCAGCGATATTTGATGAGCTTGAGTGTGTGGAGCATCGCTCAAGATATTTACAGGTGTCCAATTGAGCTAGTTAGTGACTGACAGAGGTTACAAATGAGAACGATCATGGAAAATTAATAAGCTATTGTGAAAGACGTCGTGGCCCCCCATATTAAAGCATATCGTATTAAAATAGAGACTCATGTAGTGCGCTGGTTTGAGGTTCCTTGTAACCTGCTCGTTGTCGATGCTTCTATTAGGCGTCGCAGACTCACTAAGCCTTCATTGCCGCCTAGTTCGGCCAGTAGGCACCAGCGATATATGGGAGAATAGTTGCAGTGACTTGATACATCGATGGGTCACCGCAATGTATAGGCCACTTATGAAGTCGATCGTCTCCAGCGATACTTGATGAGCTTGAGTGTGTGGAGCATCGCTCAGGGATCAATCAAGCCCGAAAGTCCTATTTTCATAGTGATTAAGGCATTCTTGTATTAATAGCTGCATCCACATTTACTGTTCTAAGCAGCCACCTAATAGTAATCGTAGGAAACTCATGCTGACCTCCAGGTTCATTCATGTCTTCTCCGCTGCACTCGTTGTTGATTACCAAACTTGTAGGTCCAAAAATGGGCCCGGTATAACCAGCTGCAGCATTTTCTTTACCGCTGTTCCATGTGCCTAAAATGTTTCCAGTTGAATACAACTTTATTAAACAGCTCTAGATACATGTGCAGAAATTCTTTATTACTTTACAGTCGAACGACGTTAAAGCTAACGGATAAAGCCCTCGGCGTTGATCAATCCCTGAGGTGTGCGTCATGCATTCGACTTCATTAAGTATCGTTGGAAGTGGTTGAACGAATATTTGTCTTGCACAGTGACTCGCGCTTTCCTACCGATGTATCGAGCCAGTGCTGTTATCCTCCCAGACAGGTCCAGTACCGATTTTCCGATACGAATTGCAAAAACCAACATTGTTATGTTCTTTGCGTTTCCAAGTGAGTAGTGGCCTGCCGAGCAATTCTGGAGTTGGACAGGTATTAATGGAGAGATCGCTGGTAGTAGCGGAAGCAAGGAACACGGCTATTAAGAAATTATTGATGAAAACTTAGAGAATAGAGCTTTTGGCGCTGATAAATGTGCGGCCTACACACGACTTCACTAACCATAATTGGAAGTGATTGAGTGTATTTCTGCTCTATGCATTGACTTCTAGTAGCCTACTGATATGTCATGTCACTGCTACTTTCCTCTCAGACTAATCTGGTGCCAATTTTCTCCGACCTCGGAGAGATGGAAGCCTGGAGAACGCGTGGCTAGGGTTTGAACCAACGGTCATGCATTACACCCCTAGGTATTAGTACATGTATATTACTATACTGACCTACTTGGATACTTGGATGATCCGTTTTCACTGGCTGTGCTTTGCTGGTTTAGCCATTGTAGTTACCTGGAGTGTCGAGCTCAGCATGGCCAAACCTTTCCCTAGGTGGCCATCAGCACAGGCAGCCGCCACCTTTGTTGATAGAGATTTGCCACCATGCGAGTATTTTGATAACAGGACGGTGGTGAAATTTGGTATTGATTTACTTTTGGCTGGACTTTCTCTTCAGGGCATGGTATTATGCGAAAAACGCCCACAGTGAATCTGAGATATTTGCAGTTGTATCTACACCAATTCTTGATCTGTGATATGAGGTCAGATCACGATTGATCACAGGCCAATAGTATTTGCGATTCTTTGGGTTTTGTGAATTTATTCAGGACGCTTCAAGACTTACGACCTGGCATTCCGGATTCCTGCGCAAGTAAGGTGACCTTTACTCCGAAATCTTCTATGCTACGCCTCCACAACTTATGCGGCACCTAGTGAAGTGTTCTTTTAAAGTTCACGTTTGCTAACAAGGCGTTATTCTATACGGACACGAGTGGCACACGTTCCGCCAATATGTCGATCCTCGCACGCTTCACAGGAGATCAGGTACACCGTACTCGAACTCATGCAATCGCATTATCTGCAGTGAGGCACTCCAACCACAAAGTTTTGTGTGGTACGTAGATAGTCCTGCAAATCCTTATAGAGTCACAAAACCAGTTCACGATGTGTTCTGCTCTCTGGCAGAACAATTCCTACTACCGAATTCCCTAGACAGGCCCTACTTAAATATCGTTTTATATATTTAATTCGTAGCAAATAAAGGGCAGTTTAGACGGGACCTTACTTTCCCCATGTCCTTCGTTTCGGGCCGTGACTTCTTCTTGAACACACGCTTTCAGCGTTGGAAGCTTGAGAAACAGTGAACTCGTTCGCGATTTAAACACAGCAAATGCCTGGTTTTTCTATTTTTTTTCGAGAAAACGTCAAATTTTCGCCGGCTTAGCAACTTATGAGATTGAGCACATCACACAGTTACAGAAAAAACTTTGATTGATTGATAATTTGCTCTTAGTGTCTCCTGTGCTTCACTTCTCATTTCGTGGAGGTGACCCAACTATTCAGCTATGTAACACCTATCTATTTCAATATGACTGAGGAAATACGTTCCTAATCACTTCAGCACATATCTGGGGCAGATCAAGCTGTGCACTATATCATGGTGTCATGCAATAAATTTCAACAGTACTTGAGCCCATAACATCTGCACGAAATCGTGGAACCGACTTTTTTAAAACTCTACATTGATCGATCAATAACCCACATTGTTTTTGCTGACGAGGAAACACTAGGTCGTTATTAGTAACTCACTATAACTGACGTTGCTGTAGTTTCGCCTTCTTCAGAGCGTTGAAAGGTCAAATTGACCTGCAATCTACTTAGTCAAATGCTCATCGAACTCAATATTTCAGGTCAGCACTTCCCGCATTCGATTCATTTCATCGCATCTATCCTATATCAAACTCTTCACTTTTTGGTTGTTGCTTCTGTTGTTGCCAGAGGATTTTCGTTTTCCTTATGAATGTTAATGAAAGTTAGTCAAGTCGGATCTCTCTGCAAACCTTAGGTAGCCCCGTTAAATGCTTCTCATGTGGAATTGTAGGAATGGGATTTTCTCATGCAAGTATAGTGCCAATTTCACTACCGCGAAAGAATGAAACACTCCATGAGTTTTGTACTGGTTTTTTAGCTTAGTATATTGTATTGGTATGAGTATAATTAGTAATCATTCGGATCTGACAACTGACTCAAACTAGTGTATTCCACGATACCGATTCACCACGATTCCGGTGAATTGGCCTAACAGGTAGAAATCTGGTTCATTGACCGTCAATACAATATTGTCTCATCAGTATAGAAGCTCAATTACTACTTTTCGATTCACCTGTATCACCTGTAGTCCCGTTGATCGTCGAGTGACTCGAGCGGGCGCCAGTAAATCCTCCATTTTTCCCTGCAGCGTGCAAGAGTAGCCCAGTGGGTTCTGCTCGCTTTAGGGACTCGTCGAGCATCTTATCTCTCTTCTAGGCTTTTCGTGAAGAACTCTGACCATCGGGTCGGTGGTCTTCCTGCAGTACGTTTGACATCCCGAGGAATCCAGTCACTAACAGCCCTCGTCCATCGGTTATCATTCATACGCATTACGTGTCCGGCCCACCTTATCTTCTACTGCTTGGCGTATAGAACGGTATCTTTGATTTTCGATCGCTGACGTAGGTCGGAGCTTCGGATCCCATCCCTTACTTGTGTGAAACGGGATACTCCTAGCATCGTCCTTTCGACTGCGCGTTCGATAACGCTGAGTGATCTTTCATCCCGCATACGTAGCGACCAGGGTTCTAACGCATGCGTTAGGGCAGGAAGAACCGTTGAGTAGAAAAGGTGGGCACGGAGTCGGGTGTTCTTTGTTCTCTTCACTACATCCTCGATGCTCTTGAAAGCTCCCCAAGCCGCTCGTTTCCTTCTGCTCAGCTCTGGAGTTAACTCGTTCATAATATTGATTTTCCGACCTAGATAGACATAACTGGAGCATTCGGAGATATTCGTCCCGTTGAGCGTGAATGAGGCAAACGAAATCAATCCGTTCTTCATTGACATCGTTTTGGTGAGATTTAGTCGAACACCAATCTTTCCACACGCCTTATCAAAGTCGGAATGCATACATTCCGCTTGGCTAATATCTGGTGTTATAAGGACAATATCATCAGCAAAGCGAAGGTGACTTAACTGCCGACCATCGATTTTCACTCCCATATTAGCTCATTCCAGGGCGCCTCTGCCGGCGCGGTTGGAGTCGCCACTGCGGCGCGCACGTGAAATGCGCCCATGGCCCACCAAGCCTTCCACCCCTCCGGGGTCGGCAAATTGGTACCAGACTTGTCTGGGAGGATAGCAGCACTGGCTCGATACAGCGGCTGGCCACTGCGAGTCATTGTAAAGGCCAGATATGCATTCAATGACTTCCAACGATATTTAATGAAGTCGAATGCATGGCGCAGCCCTCAGAGCTATTATCCCATTCCAGTGCTTGCATGACGTTCTGGAGGGTGGCTGTAAGTAATTTTGGCGAGATTGTATCGCCTTGCCTCTTTTGGGGTCAACGTTAATATCGTTGTAGAATGGTGAAATTTTGGTTGTGAAATTTTTGTACGCCTCACGAAGAATCTCTATGTACTGAGTAGGGACTCCTTGACAACCAAGGGCTTCCATGACTGCTTCTACCTCAGTTGAATCATAGGCCTACTGTAAGCCGATGAAAGTGAGGCAGAGCTGTCTCTTGTACTCTCACGATACTTCATTGAGCCTTGTTATCGTGTGAATGTGGTCCATCGTACTAAATCCTTTTCGAAACCCTGCTTCCTCGCATGGCTGTCCTTCGTCCAGTGTTCTGTCAACCCTGTTTTGGATGACTCAAGTGAAAAGTTTGTAGACGACATTTAGCCAGCAGATTGGGCTATAGTTGCCTATATCGTGTAAGTCGCCCTTCTTGAACAATAACACGGGCTTGCTGGTCTCCCACTGAGTAGGGACCTTGCATTCAAACAGGTAACGTGTGAAGAGCCGAGCCAGTGTGCTTACGAGGACTGGCGGAAGGTTCTTCAGGTGTTCTGATCTTATCCTGTCCGGGCCTGGTGCTGTTCGATTTTTCACCGACGAAATGGCATGTGGGATTTCAGAAGGGAGAACCGATGGTACACCATATCCAGCCTCTTTTATTTTATAAGACGGGAGATGGACGTGGGCTATCGAAAAGAACTGAGTAGTATTCGTGAATGATTTTCTCCACTGCTTTTCTGGACGCTGTAGCCGTTCCGTCTGGGCGTCGGAATGCAGTCATCTTGGTCTTGTAATTGGCGAAGCTTCGGCGGGCTTTGCGAACGCTCTTTGCAACCTCTGCAGCTTCGACAATTACTGCTGCTCTTCTCTCTTTAAGATCTTCTTTTATCGCCTGTCTGCATTGTTTCGCATGCTCGGACGTTAGTTCGCGGTTGCATGCAGCTCGTGCGATTCCACGCAGGCGTATTAGCTCGAGAGTTTCTGGAGACAGACGCCTCTTGTTGACCTTCGAACTCTCAGCTTTCATGGCGCTAACATTATGATGTTCAATGAGCCGATCGTATTCCTCGTCGATGTTGTCGACAACGGCATCTTCCCAACAGCCGACTAATGAGCTGAATAAGTGCTAGGGTGGTTCTGTTGGGGATTTCCTTTCAAGCGGCCAATGCACCAATACTGTTGGGGACGGCTCGCGATTATGTAAATACAAAGTAGTTGAGAAGACTCGATCGGAATAGTTGTTGCTCGTCTTTGCTTGTGCCACGCGGGACTTTTCTTGATTGGCAGTCATAATGCTGGATACCTCAAACTTGGGTAATTAAACCGTTTTTATACATATTATTTACACGGTAATGCTGGATACCTCAAACTTGGGTAATTAAACCGTTTTTATACCTATTATTTACACGGCAGCGCAATGCGATTATAAATGTATGTACATTATACAATTGTACAATATGGAGGCGGGTGTGACGTCGTTAATGACATGTACACATGACAGCACTAAACATGTTACCGTACTCTTATGCTGTACTGCTCACTAATTGAAGGATAAGTCATAAGAGGTTTTACACAATAGAATGTACATGTGAACTTTCGATACTACCAAAGTGGTGATAACAATGTGATGAGTATATGAGCGATTACCTATTGATTTTGTAAGAATATTGCTACAATTATGAAAGAGTTAAGGTTTACATGCTCATAGTGCAAGAATGTCAATAGCGGTTGCAAGGATGATTTAGCAATAGGAATGAAGAATTGTTGGTTAGAGTGCCTGTGAGCGATTATGGAACTATAATATGTATTGGAAGTGCAAGCCACAAATTTTAGTTAACATTATTAGCGCCTAGGTGGATTGGAACGAGCTGTGAATGAAACGATTATGCGAGCTGTAGAATAGATTACAATCAAGCCAATTGGATGATTAGCAAACATTATGGCTTGCAGCGGCGTTATTATTAAGGCGTTAATTTAGCATGGTTCAAGGAGCTGTAGTAATATGTAACTCGTGTTCCAGTACGACGAAACATAGCTACGCATTGATGAGGTGATATTTAGTCAAGAGATGTACGGCTACAACAAGCCGAGATTGCTGAGGCAAGAGCATAAGTCTTTATTTAACAATATTCCCATCTAATGAAACGGAATCAGTTATGATGAAAGAAGATGAAGCTGGAGAAAGATTGATGAAGAGGAACGACAGCGATGTCCACGTGTCGTCAGAAGGCAAATATCCGTGCTAAGAGGTGTGGCTAGATCCGAGCGAGTGGCGCGGGTCGCAAGGTCTCGCCCCTAAGCAATGCGTCGTGCCTGGTATTATTCCCGGTGGTGTCTGTTGGCTATAACTTTAATGAAGCTGAGATATTTGCAAAACTCCGGACCGCAGGTGCTTGCGGTGGGAAACGAACGCGCTATTGTCCTTTCCGGGGAGTAACGCGCTCACCACCACACCCCATGCGGGTCCTTCGTTTCGCCTGTCTCTCAGCTTGTTCTATCGATCTTTTTGCCATCAGCAATCACCCGTCAGCGGGATTGATCTGGGGAGCCCAAAACGGTAACGAACCCAGTTAAGCTGAGGCTGCCGTTATAATCACAATTTTAACTTATTTGCTTATTGCCTACTCTTTTTAATGGCAGGTTATGTATTGCGACATATAACCTTAATGATGCTGAGATTTTTGCAAATATCAGTAAATAACAAGCTCCCCAGAGTCAACATCAAACTATGGCGAAGAAGTCGAATCATTCTAATATAAACTTGGAGAAGTTCTACAGAAAAGACCATACATTCTTGTTATATATATATATATTTGTTATAGGAACTATTTATCAAATAGTTCCTATTTTCTATATTAGCGTGTGATTCTTGTTCACTTGTAACTATCTTAAATCTATCCCATCTTCTCTAAATTGCCTCTTAGCCACTATCTCACGCAGTTGCCTCGCAGGTGGCTGGAAAATGATTCTATAACATCTTTCAATGAACTGCTCTTCCTTGTCCAACAGCATTCAGCAGCACTCAGCTGAATGTACTTTCCAGCCCAAAAAAGTTTCCGAACGAGCAACTGCGCCCTTTAAAATGTAGCCTTAAAATATTGTGATAGTAGAAAAGAACCTCTCTCGCACGGAATCGCACGAGGTGAAGGCAACAACGAACTAACAGCGTCCAGAAAGGCAATGGAGAAAATCATTCACGAACTCTGCACAGGTATCCTCGATAGCCACGTCCACCTTCCGTCATATGAAATGAAGGAGAATGGCTATGTAGCACCACCGGTTCTCCCTTCCGAAATTCGACATGCCATTAAATCGATGAAAAATCGAACAGCACCAGGTCCGGACAGGATAAGATCAGAACACCTGAAGGACCTTCCGCCGGTTTTCGTAAACACACGCTCTTAACACGTTACCTCTCTGAATGCAAGGTCCCTACTCAGTGGAAGACCAGTAAGACCGTATTGTTGTTAAAGAAGGCCGACCTACACGATATAGGCAACTATAGCCCAATCTGCCTGGTGTCTGTCGTCTACAAACTTTTCACTTGAGTCATCCAAAACAGGATAGACAGAACACTGGACGAAGGACAGCCATGCGAGCAGGCAGGGCTTCGAAAGGAATTAATACGATGGACCACATTCACACCATAACAAGGCTCAATGAAGTATCGTGAGAGTACAAGAGACAGCTCTGTCTCACTTTCATCGACTTACAGGAGACCTTTGATTCAATTGAGATAGAAGCAGTCATGGAAGCCCGGGGTCGGCAAATTGTTACCAGACTTGTCTGGGAGGATAGCAGCAGTGGCGCGATACATCTGCAGGCCACTTAACCAAGAAGCTCTAATAAATCATGCAAACGAAATGATTATTTACAGGTGTCCAATTGAGCTAGTTAGTGACTGACAGGGGTTGCAAGTGAGAATGATCATGGAAAATGAATAAACTATTGTGAAAGACGTCGTGGCCCTCCATATTAAAGCATATCGTATTAAAATAGAGACTCATGTAGTGCGCTGGTTTGAGGTTCCTTGTAACCTGCTCGTTGTTGATGCTTCTATTCGGCGTCGCAGACTCACTAAGCCTTCATTGCCGCCTAGTTCGGCCAGTAGGCACCAGCGATATATGGGAGAATAGTTGCAGTGACTTGATACATCGATGGGTCACCGCAATGTATAGGCCACTTATGAAGTCGATCGTCTCCAGCGATACTTGATGAGCTTGAGTGTGTGGAGCATCGCTCAGGGATCAATCAAGCCCGAATGTCCTATTTTCATAGTGATTAAGGCATTCTTGTATTAATAGCTGTATCCACATTTACTGTTCTAAGCAGCCACCTAAAAGTAATCGTAGGAAACTCATGCTGACCTCCAGGTTCATTCATGTCTTCTCCGCTGCACTCGTTGTTGATTACCAAACTTGTAGGTCCAAAAATGGGCCCGGTATAACCAGCTGCAGCATTTTCTTTACCACTGTTCCATGTGCCTAAAATGTTTCCAGTTTAATACAACTTTATTAAACAGCTCTAGATATATGTGCAGAAATTCCTTATTACTTTACAGTCGAGTGACGTTAGTCGTTCATAATTAGTCGTTGCCACAGACGTTCTTCAAACAAACGAGTTGGTCTTAGGTTTTAATCTTAGTCTTAATTTTACAAACAGCTAAATATTGATTTATTAAAATATTAATAATAAAATAGAATACAAAATGCTTATATATATATATATATATACATATATATACAATAACGGATAAAACTCTCAGCGTTGCTCAATCCCTGAGGGATGCGCCGTGCATTCGACTAAATGAAGTTATTCAGTGATCAATCAGCATCGATCCAGTTGATAAGCACTTAATTGTTGTCTTTTCAGTGACATTACTTCTTCTTTTCTCTCATTCTTTGCAGCATATATATATATAATGTATAGTGTAATAAACCCCAGCTCTATTTGCAAATCCCACTTCAATTTCTGGAACGCTTTAATTAAAAGCATTATTGAATTCAACACGGGCGCGTGTGGCGCAGTGGTTGGAGGCGCCACTACGACACTCACGTGAAATTACAAGCATAGAAAATCTCACCAAATTTGGTTCGCTAAGAAGATCCACGTGAATGTTTTTCGATTCCAGGAAATCCATAAATTGTCCATAGTTGTAGTTGTATGAGATCTTAAGGAAAATTGCTGGTAGTTAACATTTCATTTTCTGCCTCTACTATTTTCACAGCAGGGTATTACGCGAAATACAACCATAACGATGCTGAGATGATTGTAAAACTCCGGACCGAAGGTGGCACTGATCAATAGCTGAGAGACAGGCGAAAGAGTGAACCTGCATGGTGTGGTGGTGAAGGCGTTAACTCTCGCAAAAAGTAATAGCAAGTTCTTTCCCCACCCTAGACACATGCAGTCCGGAGCTTTGCAAATGTCTCAGCATCAAAACACTGTCAGGGAATACTTCGCAAATTATTCAGTCGTCTAAAGAATTAACTTTAATTGATGGTGTGTTGAAAAATTAAAGCACTTCAGTTTTTATCTCTCATTTAGTAAATGTATTTAAACTGAATAAGAGCAAAAGATGTGCTACAACAATTATCAATTCTTCCTTTATACATTAAGATGACCTCGCTCCAAAGTTTGCAAAAAACCACTCAGATACGTTTTTCTCTCTAGCTATATTTCAATACAACCACAACATTGCTGAGATATTTGCAGAACTCTGGACCACGGGTGTTTATGGCGGGGAACGAACGTGCTATTTTCCTTTCCGGGGAGTAACGCGTTCACCACCACACCATGCGGGTCCTTCATTTTGCCTGTCTCTCAGCTAGTTCTATCGATCTTTTGCCATCAACAATCACCCGTTTACGGGATTGATCTGGGGAGCCCACATCGGCATTGAACCCAGTTAAACTGACGCTGTAGTTGAAATCACAATGTTTTACCTTTTATTTTCTGCCACAATATTGCTGAGATATTTGCAAAACTCTGGACTGCAAGTGTCTATGGTGGGGAACCAACGCGCTATTTTCCTTTCCGGGGAGTAACGTGTTCACCACCACCACACCATTCAGGTCCTTTCTCTTGCCTTTCTCTCAGCTAGTTCTATCGATCTTTTGCCATCAGCAATTCACCAGTCAACCTGCCATGAAAATTGTAATAGGCAGAAAATAGAAGGTAAAACCTTATATTTCAATGGTTCAGACCTTTCAGTACTGCGATAAGTTTTCTATAACTATATTACACGGAATCGACAATTTGGCTAGCTTATGGTGGGAGACTACGATTTGCGTTCGTATGCATTTTTTGAAATTAGTAGTATTATTTCACAGATTACAGGCGCGGACTTGGTGGGCCGCACACGTAATGCGTATGAATGACAACCGATGGACAAGAGCCGTTAGTGACTGGATTTCTCGGGATGTCAAACGTGTTGCAGGAAGACCACCGACCCGATGGTCAGAGTTCTTCACCAAGAGCCTAGAAGAAAGATATGATGCTCGACGAGTCGCTAGAGCGAGCAGAATCCGCTGGGCTACTCTTGCATGCAACAGGGAAAAATGGAAGAATTACTGGCGCCCGCTCTAGCCAACGATCAACGGGACGACAGGTGGTACAGGTGATTTCACAGATGTTTAAGGTTGAAACTCGACAACTTAGTAGGAAACTAAGGTGAAAAATTATACAAACTTAACATAATAATAAATCACTTCATTTAATTTTTAAATGCAATTATTGCAACTCCCGCATTGAAGAAAAATTCCGGTGTAGGCTATTATTTCCTTCTAAACGTAGTCAACTCGCGTGAATTTTTTTTATCTCTCACGGAAATTAAAGCTTCGAAGAAAAACAACAGAAAACAAACGACTTTTGGGCATCGCTAAAAACTGGAACTTTATCAAAATACAGTAAAACAACTTCCATTAGTGCTGCTGATAAAGATTTACAAATTTTTACAGTTTATATTTCAATTTATAGAATTCACTACAATTAGAGATCTACATATTTAAGTTTCTATTGAATGCTTTATAGTAATGAAATACCAAACTATTTTCCACCATGTATGAATCAAATAACATTCAAGTCATCCACATTGTGTAGAATTGATTTTTGATCTCCTCTTCTAAGTTTTGTTCAAATTTTCTTTGCTCATTTCCTTTTTCAGACCGGCGGCTTTAGTAGACGGAATAGGAAAATGAAAAAAAATGGTTAAATTAATGAGAAGGCTTGCTCGACATTACCTGTATAGCCCCTCTTCCAAAGTAGCATCCCGTAAAGAAGTTGCCTGTTCGATTTTTTGTGCAAGGATAAAAGAAATCTATTTCCGGTGATTCCACGCAGTACCTGATAGGAATGGTTACAATGATAATAAGCTATGGTAAATATAAACCGTACAAAAAATATGCTTGAGGTGATAACGTAATTTCCATTTTATTGTTTTCTTCATGAGGAGACACGTGGTTGTTACTTAATTAAGAAATCGTCAAAAGAAAATCTCCATCACCTCAACAAGAAAGCAAAAGAAATCAAACAAAAGTTATGATGGCAATGCACTTGTAAGAAAAGGAAAACAAAAGATAATTAAAGTTTGTGGCTTAGGGAATACATGAAGGGAGAGATGACCTCGCAGGTTTTCCATGATATGTTGGAAAAGCTTTGTTCTCCATTGCTATTAGGTTGCGGCACATGAAATGTTCCATTTCAAATGCAAACATGAAATAACCATAACTCTTTCCACACTAATTTTTGTTACTCAAAATAAGGACAGTTGGTAACAGTACATTGTCTTCGACAAGAAACAAGTTTATTTATTCCAGTTGCCTAAAATTCTGGAGTTCTGGAAGCGATGAGTTCGTCGAAATTCGTTGAAGGCGTTTTTTGCGTCATCGTGGTTGGTGAAGCAATCTTCGTCTAGAAGTTGTCAAGGCGATTGAAAAATGGTAATCGGTAGGCGAGTGGTCAAAAAATGTGGAGTGGGGAATATGGTGGATGGAGAATATGGTGGATGAGGCAGAATTCCGTAGCCCAACTCGTTTAACTTCTGCAGAGGTGGTTCCGCAACGTGAGGCAGGGCGTCGTTGTGTAGAAAGATTGGTCCTTTTCTGTTGACTAATGCCGGGCGTTATTGTTGGAGTTTACTTATTTGCACTTCGTCGATTTGCTGGCAATAGTTTTCTGCCGTAATCGTCTCGTTCGGATTCAAAACACTGTGATGAATCAACCCGGCTGCGGACCACCAGACAGTCACCATATGAACGTCGCCGGTTGTCGTACAGACTCCACTTCTAGTCGCACGTCACAATTCGATGAAGAAAAGGGTCGTTTTTATTGCGCAGACTAGAAGCAGGCGACATCTCATAACGGCGAATTTTTTGATTATCGTTTACCGGGTGCGGCACCCAGTTGTGGAGTTTTTTTCTTTCCTGTGCGATTCAAGTGAGTGGAAATTGTTCCTGTACTTACGCCAAGCTGTTCTGCAAGCTCTCAAACGGTTGTTCGCGTTTTCGCTTCTACCAGTGCCTTCAATTGGTCGTCGTCATTTTCATTGCGACGTTCGTGGGCTTTCTTATCTTCGAGGTCGAAATCACTAGAATCGAATTTCCGGATTTGTGTTCGAACTGTTGATTCATCAACACTACCTTCACCCCAAAGTTGCTGATAATCCGGGCTCCTTCCGCAGCATTATGTCCACCCTTCCGCTCGTACAGAGAAAGTACACAAATATCACGTTGATTCATACTAAAGTTAAAGCCTATAAAAATGGTAAAATAATAAATGTTGAAAAAAACCTATAACAGATATAAAAAGAGTAGACATTCCTCTACACTAACAGGCCTAATAAAAAATTTTTTGAACTTGTGAAAAAGCTTGAAAGTAGAACTCACCGCCCATGTGCAATACACTTATTGCCGTCGCTTGGACTGAACCCGGGTGAGTCAGAATCGAGGAGCGAAGATACTGGACCACCTTCAAACCAATTGTAGAGACCACCGCGATAGAAGCAATCAGTCGCTTCCGTTTCCGATCGATCACCCCTGATTAAAAATCGATCAGCTGTTTTTTGGAATATTGGAAAATTCAGACCATCTGTTCAAGTTCTGGTGGTTAAGATGGTAGGAAAAGTGTTCGTTGATAATGGATAAAAGAACATTGAACTGAAAGGGAAAGATCAACGTAATATTCATCAAGAAAATTGAGAGAAGTGATAACCTGTTATCCTGAAGAGGTGGAGCACGTCGATGTGCATAAATTCACTAAATCATGTCTCATTAAGACACACTACCCATTTCAGAATTTTTATACAGTTGTAACATTCTCGAATGCCGGACAGTTACCAATGATCTAATAGTACAAAGAACTTCGGCCATTCCTAGACTACTAAGCTTTTGCCAGTCGAATCCCTCACAAAAAAGATAAGGCATTGAAATGATAATTGATTAGCCTTAGTAAGTCCAGTTGTAGGAAGGTGCAGAATATTCGTTGCTTTAGCTAGTTATCAAATCAATACTATGAAAACTTCGTGGTCTAGAATCAATAAATCTCTAGACCGAACATCCGTTAGCTCATTGAAAGTGTATGGAGCCCAAAACGGAAAGCCATTCTTTGTTTTAATTTTAAACTAACCTATATAATGCTGCATTATTCTCTCCTGTTTCTTGTATGGCATGTGCAAAAAATGCCGCTAGATCTCTTCGGGTATTTTCCGTCTCATTGAAGATCTACATATGCGCTTCTTCATTGCAAGTGATCATATCATTCATCTATCTTGACTCAAAGTTTAACAACGAAACTTCTACTTACTGTATTCGGACTACTCGTCCCGAATTTTGGAAAGTATCTGGCTGCGATCACGAACGCCTCATATGAGTAGGGTGAACACGGATGTGGTCCCCAACCAATGTTAGCGAAGGGGAACAGATCCTGCAAGAACGAATTCAAAGAAAGTGCCACAACTATGAATCACTCATTCAGGATGGTTATCGGATTTCCACGTGGGTCCACTTGACATGTGACGGCTTTACCTTCTTTACGAATGTCGTTGAATGCTCATGGAGTTAGTTATCCGTGAAATCCTGGCAGAAAGATTCTTAGCTCTTCGTCACAGGCTGTCCAGGGCCCTTGCAAATCGAACAAACCTTTTACGAGGCAACTATGCTGTCAATTTGGCGATTCATCATGGGTGCTGGGTTCGCCGTTTTTTTCTACTCGGTGAATAGTCGAACCTGTGCACATGTGTTGCATGCATGAAGGAATAAAAATAATGGTGTAAGAAATATTTAGACAAAGTTTTGTAACAACCGTCTTATCTAAGTGCCATATTAGAGAAAAGTATGGTCTAACCTCGAACACATCCTTTGTGAACCATTGCTCTAACGATGATGGTGGCAGGTTATTAGGATCGGACGGCATTACACAACTAAACGGTGGTCCAGTGCCATACTTTGCGGCATCTGGGCACTGTGAGCGAGGTATCACACAATGTCCGCTTCCTGAAAGAAATTGGGAAACACATGCTTGGAATTATATTGGGAAAAGTTTCATTGCTCTGAATCAATCCTCATGACCTTAACAACTATCACGTCTTATCACTGAAAATTTCTTTTATGGACACTTCCGTCAGGAAAAAAATAACAGATGGCAAAGCAACAATTCAAAGTCCAAGTAAGAGTAATGAAACCACCTCGATTATTTAAAAGATGGTCTCACGTTGTTTTTTATGTGCACTGGTGTTCTAAAGTGATTAATTAGATGAGTTGTGAATAATTACCGATAAGAGCCGCGACGGTGAGCAGCCCGGTTGGCATTTAATGGTTCCTCTTAGCGGTTTATCTCGTCTGCTTCTATACGGACGAAACGTTTATGTAACTATACGACCTCTTAAAGGGAACATTACTCATCCAGATTTAGATAATGATTACACGTGCCGTGTATTCCTTATAACTCAAGATAAGCTCTTATTCGAACATATAGAGAACTGAATGAAAATGACACATCTACCACAAAAACGGCCAAAGAAAATCGATTCTCACTTTCTGAAGTTTTTCCCGGAAAAAAGAGGCATGAAGAGCGGAATTTCGGTGTTGATCAATCCGTTATGCATTGTAATACATTCACAGCATCATAGCTGTAACTAGATACATAGTTGGCTTATACAAGGACTTGCCGTATTCTATGTGCAAAGTCGTTGTTTACTACTCTCGCAGGCAAGTCATACGACCCTAAGTTGCCCAGGGCGGACGATCGATCTAACGACCACGTGTGTGCTGCCGGACACCTCCAACTACAGCGTTACACATGCTTATTTTTGTGGAAAGGCACCGACATACACAATTTGTTCACGTTTCCATATTTTTTTACAGCATAAAACTACAAGGCGATCTCTTAGTATAAATGACTAATGTGAGGTATTGGAGGGCCATCGATGTGAAATGATGTCACAATTGCAATGAAAATTTTCTTAGTCATTTATTTGCACAACGATCAATGTAAAATTGATAAATATGGAAATCAAGGTGATATACTTCAGTAGTACTTTCATCAAAGCACATTCACTGACTCGTTAGCAACCGATTTTCGAGCTCTTGCGACAGCATTTCAACTCACCTGGATATAAGCCAGACCTTCCGTGTAATCAATAAGATCACTATCATTGCGCTACGCGCTACACTTTTCCCTCTGATCCTTTATGTGGGTAAAATCCCACATCATATTGCACAAATATATCCCACAAAGTTAATTAGACCGTGCACGAAAGCTAGTTACACCTACGGAGTTTCGCCATATACGGTTATCGATCCTTTTCATAACTGAAGGTATGGCACATTATGTGGTGTTGAAGCTCATGTCTGGTTTTACTGGATGCTGGAAGGCATCATTTCGACGATAACTGTTACCAGAGTCTTACTGTGGCTGAATGTTTGTTAAGGAGACGAACCCATTGTATTGTCATCTGTAGGAGAACCAGCAAAGGACTTCTCCAACAAGTCACCCACTAGAAGTTGAGTAGTAGATAGTTAATAGCGGAACAGAGTCGGAGTGGCAGGGAGTTCTCCCACTGCCAACTCTCTCGTTTGCGCGTAACATTTCATGGATCATTTAAAGATCAAGTGGTTTACTCACCCTACTTAGAGGGCCATTAGCTCCTGAATCAAAAATTTATAGTTATTTTTATTTCTTCGTGTTGTACATATAAAATATAAAATGTCGTATGGTTTATTTATAGAGGATAATGTAGAAAACATTACGAAATGCGGTACACGGCAAAATGGACTTCTCTAGAGAAGCGTAAGCCACAGGAGTTCCGAGCCAGTAAAAATAAAAACGAAGACTGACAAAGACAGATTTCTTTTCATGACAGAAAGCTTGACTATAGTGAGCGCGGAAAATTGGTAAGAAGTGTACTTCAAATAATCCTAACAGGTGCCTTTTATTAGCAAAGAAGCAAGGATGATAGAAAACCAATTTGAGAATACTGGCTAGGGAACGTAGGGATCTCCACCCATAGGCGGCTCAGAAGATCACAAATCGATTGCGCAGAATTGAAAAATCACTGAAAATGACCATCTACAGCAACAAAAACCTTACGTATATGGAGAAATAAGTGGTTAAAGGTGCCCTGTAACACCCAGAGGATGGGTTGCTGGTTTGATTCAACCCGCCGGACACACCGAACATTCGGCCAGACAACGATCTGTAGGCTGGTGGCAGATTTTCCCATGGAAAATAAAACAATGATTTGATACTACAATGATGTTGAGACATTTGCCAAACACCGGAGTGCAGGTCTCGGTGAAAATCGAACGTCGTTACTACCCTTTGCAGGGACTAACGCGTTCACCACCACACCATGCGTGTCCTTCGTTTCTCCTTTCTCACAGCCTGTGTTTTATTGGCGCTATCGGCAATCACCTGTCAACGAGACTGATCTGGGGAACGCAAATCGGCAATGAATTCAGTTAAACTGAAGCTGTCCAACGCGTGCACCACCACACCATGCGTGTCCTTCGTTTCTCCTTTCTCACAGCCTGTGTTTTATTGGCGCTATCGGCAATCACCTGTCAACGAGACTGATCTGGGGAACGCAAATCGGCAATGAATTCAGTTAAACTGAAGCTGTAGTAGTATATGGTGTGGAGGTGAGCACATTTGCCCCGGTAAGGGTAATAATGAGGTTCGATCCCCGGCGCAAACACCTGTGGTTCGGAGTTTTGCAAATATATCAACATCATTGTAGTTATATTTCACAAAATATCATGATTATACTGATTTGATCTGATGCATCATCAGCCCACCCCAAGACGTCTTATGTGCCACGCTGAGTGATCTTTCATCCTTCTTACGTAGCGACCAGGTTTCTGACGCATACGTTAGGGCAGGAAGAACCGTTGAGTCGAAAAGGTGGCCACGGATTCGGGTGTTCTTTGTTCTCTTCACTACATCTCACTATCGATGCTCTTGAAAGCTCCCCAAGCCGCTCGTTTCCTTCTGCTCAGCTCTGGAGCTAAGTCGTTTATCATATTGATTTACCCACCTAGATAGACATAACTCCACGGATCTCCCTCATATGAGGGATCTCGAGCCGGTTAGTCGCGAGGCTACGTGGCGCGTCCCCAGGTGGCGGATAGGGGGTTTCGCAATCATTTCCCATCGATTTGGTGGTTTTCCTGCAATAGTTTTAACATCCTGAGGAGTCCGATCCTAAAGGGTATTGTCCATCAGTTGACACTAGTGCGCATTACGTTTCCACGCCATTTTATCTTCGATTATTCGGTGTGTAGAGCCGCGTCCCTGGTTTCCGGTCGTTGACGCAGGTCGGAGCTTCAAATCTCTTTCCTCACGTGTGTGACGTGGGTACCTAGCATTGTCCTTTCGACTGCGTGTTAAAAAGGAGTCAAATGTCCTTAGTTCTCTTCACTACATCCTCGATGCTCTTGAAAGCTCCTCAATCCGTTCGTTTCCTTCTGCTCAGCTCTGGAGTTATGTCGTTTATCATATTGATTTCCCTACCAAGATCGACATAGCTGGAGCATTCGGGGATATTCGTTCTGATGAGCGTGAATGGGGCATACGAAACCAATCCGTTCCTCATGAGCATCTTTTCTGTGAGATTTAATCGAAGTCCAATTTTCCCACAGGCTTTATTAAATTCGGCAAGCCTTCGTTCCTCTTGTCTAATGTTTGTTGATATAAGGACGATGTCATCAGCAACGCGAAGATGGTGTAACTGCCGACCATCGATTTTCGCTCCCATGTTTTCCCAATTGCATTTCGTTCGCGTAACGTTCTGGAGGGTGGCGGTAAATAATTTTGGCAAGATTGCATTGCCTTGCCTAACTCCTCTTTTGACATCAACCTTAATATCGTTGTAGAATGGTGAAATTACTGTTGTGAAATTTTTGTAAAATTGACGAAGAATCTTTATATACTGAGTAGGGAGTCCTTGACTACCATGGGCTTCCATGACTGCTTCTACCTCAATTGAATCATAGGCCTTCTCTAAGCCGACGAAAGTGAGACAGAGCGGTCTCTTGTACTCTCACGATACTTCGTTACGTGTCCGGCCCACCCTATCTTCGACTGCTTGGCTTACAGAACGGAGTCTTTGATTTTTAATCGCTGACGCGTGTCGCAGCTGGGTCACTGCTAAATAATGCAGTTAGTGCAATGCGCGGATTATTGGTCGGCATCTTCATCACTGCGTAATCTGCTCTTCAGAGAGTGAACTTTCATGAATTAGAATGGTGTGTGAATGAAACTACTGGAAATTGTTCTGTTATTCGCACACCTAATCACAACACTTTTTACACCGTACCAAGCATATGTGATAATACTTTCTTGCCATCTGCTTCATCACCTGCATCACCTGTAGTGCCGCAGATCGTCGAGTGACTCGAGCGGGCTCCAGTAAATCCTCCATTATTCCCTGTCGCGTGCAAGAGTAGCCCAGTGGGTTACGCTCGTTCTAGAGACTCGTAGAGCATCATATCCTTCTTCTAGGTTTTTCGTGAAGAACGCTGAGGAATCGTGAACGGTGGTCTTCCTGTAGTACGTTTGACATCCCGACGAATCCAGTCACTAACAGCCCTTGTCTATCGGTCATCATTAATACGTATTATCATACGTGTCCAGCCCACCTTATCTGCGACTGTTTGGCGTATAGAACAGCACCTTTGATTTTTGATCGTTGACGCGGGTCGGAGCTTCGGATCCCATCCCTTACTTGTGTGAAACGGGATACTCCTAGCATTGTCCTTTCGGCTGCTCCTTCGACAACGCTGAGCGATCTTTCATCCTGCTTACGTAGCTACTAAGTTTCTGACGTATACGTTAGGGCAGTAAGTACTGTTGAGTCAAAAAGGTAGGCATGAAGTCGGGTGTTCTCTGTTTTCTTCACTACAACCTCGATGCTCTTAAAAGCTTTCCAAACCGCTCGCTTCCTTTTGCTCATCTCTGGAGCTAGGTCGTTCATGTGAGATTTAGTCGAAGATCAATCTCTCCACAGGCTTTTTCAAAGTCGGCAAGCATACGTTCCGCTTGGCTAATGTTTGGTGTTACAAGGACGATGTCATCAGCAACGCGAAGATGGTGTAACTGCCGACCATCGATTTTCGCTCCCATGTTTTCCCAATTGCATTTCGTTCGCGTAACGTTCTGGAGGGTGGCGGTAAATAATTTTGGCAAGATTGCATTGCCTTGCCTAACTCCTCTTTTGACATCAACCTTAATATCGTTGTAGAATGGTGAAATTACTGTTGTCATATGACGGAAGGTGGACGTAGCTATCGAAGAGATCTGAGTAGTAGTCGTGGATGATTTTCTCCATTGCCTTTCTGGACGCTGTTAGTTCGTTGTTGCCTGCAGCTCGTGCGATTCCACCCTGGCGTATCAGTTACTATCAGCACGATAGTTTCCGGAGACAGACGTCTTTTGGTGACTTTTGAACTCTCAGCTTTCATAGGGCTAACATGAAGATGTTGTATGAGCCGATCGCATTCCTCGTCAATTTTGTCGACAACGGCATCTTCCCATCAGCCGACTAATGAGCTGAATAAGTCTCAGTTTGTAGTGGTTCTGGGACTTCGGTTTTTAAATTTAGCGGCTTTTTCTCCTTTCCACGAGAAATAAATAAAGTATGTAGCACCACCGGTTCTCCCTTCCGAAATTCGACATGCCATTAAATCGATGAAAAATCGAACAGCACCAAGTCCGGACAGGATAAGATCAGAACACCTGAAGGACCTTCCGCCGGTTTTCGTAAACACACGCTCTTAACACGTTACCTCTCTGAATGCAAGGTCCCTACTCAGTGGAAGACCAGTAAGACCGTATTGTTGTTAAAGAAAGCCGACCTACACGATATAGGCAACTATAGCCCAATCTGCTTGCTGTCTGTCGTCTACAAACTTTTCACTTGAGTCATCCAAAACAGGATAGACAGAACACTGGACGAAGGACAGCCATGCGAGCAGGCAGGGCTTCGAAAGGAATTAATACGATGGACCACATTCACACCATAACAAGGCTCCCACATTCACACGATAACAAGGCTCAATGAAGTATCGTGAGAGTACAAGAGACAGCTCTGTCTCACTTTCATCGACTTACAGGAGACCTTTGATTCAATTGAGATAGAAGCAGTCATAGAAGCCCTTGGTAGTTAAGGACTCCCTACTCAGTATATAAAGATTCTTCGTCAATTTTACAAAAATTTCACAACAGAAATTTCACCATTCTACAACGATATTAACGTTGACGTCAAAAGAGGCAAGGCGATACAATCTCGCCAAAAATACTTACAGCCACCCTCCAAAACGTCATGCAAGCATTGGAATGGGATAATATGGGAGTGAAAATCGATGGTCGGCAGTTACACCGTCTTCGCTTTGCTGATGACATTGTCGTTATAACACCAGACATTAGCCAAGCAGAGTATGCTTGCGAACTTTGATAATGCCTGTGGAAAGATTGGTCTTCGACTAAATCTCACCAAAACGATGTTCATGAAGAACGGATTGGTTTCTTATGCCCAATTCAAGCTCAAGGGAATGAGTACCTTCAAATACTCCAGTTATGTCTATCTAGGTGGGTAAATCAATATGATGAACGACTTAGCTCCAGAGCTGAGCAGAAGAAAACCAGCTGCTTGGGAAGCTTTCAAGAGCATCGAGGATGTATCCTGCTCACCTTTTCGCTTCAACGGTATTTCCTGCCCTTGCGTATGCCTAAGAAACCTGGTCGCTGCGTAAGCAGGATGAAGGATGACGCAGCGTTATCGAACGGTCGCGAGCGCAGTGGAAGGGATGATGCTAGTAGTATCCCGTTTCACATAAGCAAGGGATGGGTTCCAAAGCTCCGACTTGCATCAACGATCGAAAATCAAAGATGCCGTTCTGTACATCAAACAGTCGAAAACGTGGGCCGGACACGTAATGCATATGCATGACAGCGCATGGACAAGAGCCGTTAATGACTGGATTCCTCGGGATGTCAAACGTACGGTTGGAAGGCCACCGACCCGTTAGTCAGAGCTCTTCACGAAGAGCCTAGGAGAAAGATGTGATGCTCGACGAGTCCCTAGAGCGAGCGGAACCCACTGGGCCACTCTTGTACGCGACAGGGAAAAATGGAGGATTTACTGGCATCCACTCGAGTCACTCGACGATCAACGGGACTACAGGTGATACAGGTGAAATAGCGAATATAGAAGCCCTTGTAATAAATTGCGTGATGCTTTTCGTACCATTCAAACGAGCTAGGTTTGTCGAGTAGTTTCGGCGCTCAATAGGAAAAATGGAGTTCTTAATAGTTATTTGATTTACTTCATGAGCATAAGAATTACAGCCTACAATTTACAGATGACCAAAGTAGTCTTTTAACGTCAAGTGTATCACCTCCATATGGGGCTGGCACACAATCACACGGCTGTTCTTTCCAAATTGTGCTCCAGTCTGGTTGATAACTGTAGTTGTAACGCAATGATTCGAATTTAACTGGCATATCTGAAAATTTAATCAATAAGCATATGATAAGTGTCGGTTCATGAAATGACCGAATAAGACCTAACATTATGCAGATGCAACCTTTAAAGTGGAGATGTGTCGTAAATCAAATGATATAATCTCACAACGTGTTCCAGATACCATGCTACTTGCGATTAGAAAATAGTTCTTACTTTTACAGCTGAGCAGACTCTCATCACCCGCAGGCACTCCGAAGTAGGAACATAGCCACTTAAACGCTTTGATACGTCGTGATTCTCCAGGTCCTTAACAGGCAGAATGACGATGAATTCCGAATTGAGTTATGAACTTGTGATGTTATCCTCTGACAATCACATTGCGTCAATTTCAAATTTAACCACCGGTGTACCTCAATAGCTCAATAGTGGTAGTGCAACTTGACATTTTCAGATAATGCATAGGTAACAGATCACCGACAGAGCGAATAAGTGCTAACACAGCGTCGTCAATATGAAATTAGAGAATTACTATCCACGGTTATCGTTTGCTTTCCGTGTATACGTACTCGCCCTCATTTTTGCATAAGTAAGCGTGACTGTGTGCATGCAGATTACTTCCTACAATTCGATTCGGACAGAAGTCTGTATTCAAGTGAGTGGTAAAAGTAAGGAAAAGAACTGTACGCGTTCATCTATAATAAATAAGCTTCTTGTCAACTTGGAGCACGCGCGTACCCATGAGCCGTCCTTACGCCCTTATCCTATTATTGTAACCGAGGATAAAGGATGAAGGATAAAGCTCTCGGCGTTGCTCAATCCCTGAGTCTCAATGCGCCATGCATTCGACTTCATTAAGTATCGGTGGAGGTGATTGAATGCACATCTGGCCTTTACAATGACTCGCGGTGGCCTGCCGATGTATCGAGCCAGTGCTGCTATTCTCTCAGACACGCCTGGTACCAATTTACCAACCCTGGTGGGATGGAAGGCTTGGTGGGCCATGGGAGTAGGGATCCTTCCCCCGTGTGTTCCGCAGTGGCGCCTCCAACCACTGCGCCACACGTGCCCTATTTTAACCAAGAAGCTCTAATAAATCATGCAAACGAAATGATTATTTACAGGTGTCCAATTGAGCTAGTTAGTGACTGACAGGGGTTGCAAGTGAGAATGATCATGGAAAATGAATAAACTATTGTGAAAGACGTCGTGGCCCTCCATATTAAAGCATATCGTATTAAAATAGAGACTCATGTAGTGCGCTGGTTTGAGGTTCCTTGTAACCTGCTCGTTGTTGATGCTTCTATTCGGCGTCGCAGACTCACTAAGCCTTCATTGCCGCCTAGTTCGGCCAGTAGGCACCAGCGATATATGGGAGAATAGTTGCAGTGACTTGATACATCGATGGGTCACCGCAATGTATAGGCCACTTATGAAGTCGATCGTCTCCAGCGATACTTGATGAGCTTAAGTGTGTGGAGCATCGCTCAGGGATCAATCAAGCCCGAAAGTCCTATTTTCATAGTGATTAAGGCATTCTTGTATTAATAGCTGCATCCACATTTACTGTTCTAAGCAGCCACCTAATAGTAATCGTAGGAAACTCATGCTGACCTCCAGGTTCATTCATGTCTTCTCCGCTGCACTCGTTGTTGATTACCAAACTTGTAGGTCCAAAAATGGGCCCGGTATAACCAGCTGCAGCATTTTCTTTACCGCTGTTCCATGTGCCTAAAATGTTTCCAGTTGAATACAACTTTATTAAACAGCTCTAGATATATGTGCAGAAATTCTTTATTACTTTACAGTCGAGTGACGTTAGTCGTTCATAATTAGTCGTTGCCACAGACGTTCTTCAAACAAACGAGTTGGTCTTAGGTTTTAATCTTAGTCTTAATTTTACAAACAGCTAAATATTGATTTATTAAAATATTAATAATAAAATAGAATACAAAATGCTTATATATATACAATAAGGGATAAAACTCTCGGCGTTGCTCAATCCCTGAGGGATGCGCCGTGCATTCGACTAAATGAAGTTATTCAGTGATCGATCAGCAGCGATCCAGTTGATAAGCACTTAATTGTTGTCTTTTCAGTGACATTACTTCTT